>JBBPNG010000427.1:0-23007 GCA_038091095.1 Leccinum incarnatum
CCGCGATACAATTTGTAGACAAGGGTTCGTAATCCCCGGGACGGTTACCTGGTCAAGGGTTCTCTTTAGCCTCTGATGTGAGGGGTCTCCCTTATGTCTGGGATCCGACAACATCAGCAAACCACCAAAATTCAGCCAGTGCACACCAGAACAACACAGATTATCAACCTATCACACAGCACTCCACAGCACTCCAGCTACCTCCAGCCAATCCAGCTCCACAGAGTGCCTTGCAGATTTTGCTCCCAAAATTACACACCACTCTACAGTAATCCAGCACCCTCCAGCCAATCTAGCTCCACAGAAGTTTTGCAAATTTTGCTCATAAGATTTTACACAGCACTATAGGGCAGTCCAGCTGCCTCCAGCAAGCCCAGCTCCACAGAAACTCTTATCTCGAAATGTGGATATTTTGAATGTCAGTCAGTAGAATTTTTTTTCTCAGTCAATAAACTCCGTGACACGAACAATTGCAAATTTTCACTCGGATCACAAGTGGACTCAGGAACCCGGAAAACCCATCTAAGGGGTAGTATTACCAATCATGAAGCTACCGAGATACTCTAAATCCGTTTCTTTTTGCATGAGCTATCTGAAACGCCAGACACGTCAGCACGTGCAACGGTAGATACATTTCCATAATTAGTTGCTATGTCTTGCAACTTCCGATCTTCCCCTGTTCCTTCAAGCATGCATATTGGCGGGAGTTGTGAGATCTAAGGAGATTCAGAGCATAGGGAGAGGGTGAGGGTCAACGTGAGGTGAGTACGCACTGACACGGTCGTCTCGTACTCGTCATCGTCGTCATCTCAGTCTCATCCCCATCTCGTCCCCATCTCGTCCTCATCCTCGAGTCGTCGTCCTCGAGTCGTTGTCGCCACGCGTCTTCATTGTCGCGTTTTGGTATTTTCCGTCGTGTTGGTGTTGTCTCCGCATGGATCAGAAGGAGCCTGAGAGGGAGTGGGAGGGGTGGGGTACGGGGTACGCACTGGCAGTCGTTTTGTTCTTCATCATCTCTGTCTCGTCCCCATCCTCGTGCCCGTCCTCGTTATGGCACACCGTCGTCGTCGCGATGTGGTATACTGTCGCGGCAGTCGTCGCGTTATGGTGCCACATCGCGTCGTTGCCGTCGTGTTGGTGTTGTCTCCACATGGATAAGAAGGAGCCTGAGAGGGAGTGGGAGGGGAGGGGTACGTGGTACGCACTGGCAGTCGTCTCGTTCCTCGTCATCTCTGTCTCGTCCCCGTCTTCGTGCCCGTTCTCGTGGTGGCACACCGTAGTCATCGCGTTGTGGTGCCACATCGCGTCGTTATCGTCGTTTTGGTGTTGTCTCCGTGTGGACAAGATCTGGGGAGAGGGAGAGGGAGTCTGAGAAGGAGAGGTAGAGGTAGAAGTAGAGGTACATTACGGGTACGCACTGGTGGCACGGTCATCTCGTCCTTGCCCTCGTCGTTATCTCTGTCTCGTCCCAATTCTCGTCCCCATCCTCGTGCCCGTCCTCGTTATGGCACACCGTCGTCGTCGCGATGTGGTATACTGTCGCGGCAGTCGTCGCGTTAAGGTGCCACATCGCGTCGTTGTCGTCTTGTTGGTGTTCTCCGCGTGGACAAGATCTGGGCAGAGGGAGCCTCAGAGGGAGAGGGAGAGGTACATTACGGGTACGCACTGGTGGCACGGTCATCTCGTCCTTGTCCTCCTCGTCATCTCTGTCTCGTCCCAAATCTCGTCCACATCCCCATCCTCGTCGTCGCATTGTGGTATACTGTCGCGGCAGTCGTCGCGTTATGGTGCCACATCGCGACGTTTTCGTTGTGCAGTGTTGTCTCCGTGTGGACAAGATCTGGATGATGTCTTGGCGTATCGGACCGAGTGCTTGGTTGAGAACTGGAGTGGAAATGGGACATTCCTGTCGTGAGGTGAGAGAACGAGGCAGGGCGGAAAGAGATGGCGGACCTCGATATCGAGCACGGTCTTTTTTCCGGTCTCGTTGAATCCGATCTTCAGCCAGTCGGGTATGGGGGGTGTAGGGGAAAGGGGTTCAACACGTGCTTTTTGGGGAGGAGCTTCGCAATGGGGTGTTATTTTTGTGCGATAGTGGTACTGCTTCGGCGAGTCAATACCGCAGAAGGGGGTAGGCCTAGAAGCACGTGAGAGGAGGAAAGCACGGAAATCAGGACACACCTTGCCTGAAAATTTCTGGTATGCCTTGACGACAACATCGTGTTTTATTTCAAACTGTTTATCGTATTAGAGCATCTGGGGCAGGATGAGCGCACAGCCGATCGATGGGAGAGTGATGTACTTGATACTGGCAGCCAGAACATTTTCCAAAATACTTGCACTGCACTCTGTCACGGTTGTCGTCCCTCGGCTTGAGTTGTGTGTGAGAATGTCAACGAGGTCAGCAGACGAGTGCAGACGAGCGCTGCGGTACACGCGCACGCGTATGCTTTCGCCGGGGAGTGCAAAGGGTGCGACGGTGACCCAGGGCGAACGCGCCCCCGCTGGATTCAGCGCTAGAGCGTTTCCGTGTGAAGAAAGACGATCCACGACGACTTCGATTTCTTGTCGAAAGTGGAAGCATGAATCCCAGTCCGTGTCTTGCTGCTCCGCATGGTGAACTGCGTCGTCACCGAGCAACGCCCGGACGTCATGCCAGAGGACATCGTCGTGCGAATACGGCTCGATAGTACTCTTGCGAGTCTTGTGTGCGCGGTGTTTCTTTTGCTTTGGTCCAGCGACGTCGGACGGTCTTGCCAGTGATGTCATGATGCGGAGGAAGACGGCGTCGGAGCATTCAAGCACTTGCTGGTGGCGCAGTAGATCATTCTCAGCTTGAATTATTCACCGTATGGTACGGACTCATCTATATGAGATCAAGCAATCAGAGCTCTGACGGTTCCTGCAGGGGTCGTCAAGCGATCATCAACGCTGTTCGTCTACTTTGTGGAAGTACATACACTCTCGATCATGGAGAGATGATGATACCGTGGGAATGACATACTTGCGTTCCGGTTTATGTCCAAGTTCGAGTCCGAGTCAAACTTCCTTCAAGCTCACCTCAGTCTCAAACAAATATGTTACTGTGAGCACACTCGAACCCCCCATACTACTGATCACAAGGATAGGTAGACCAGGTCTTAGTACAATCGCGGATCCTTGCTCGATTCTTATCACTTCTTATCACGACAATACAACAACGATGACATCTGACCGGATAAAGTTGAAGCAATACACGTCGAGATACCTCATACATAGTGGCAAAACTGTAACTTTTTTTTCTTTTCCTTTTTTATGTATATTTCGGGGTTTTTGGTATAGATGACGAACCGAGGAAACAACAGACTGCTGTCGTTGACGGCTGATTGATCACCGCGTGACTGCCGGGCCATAGTCCTTTGTCTGTCTGCGAAGAGAGACGCTCGGGCGGTCATGCCTACTTGCTCGTCCGTCGGGACACCCCTCTCCGAGGATCGGGGTCGGGCCATCGGGCATGCAACGTACAGTACGAGTAGGGGCAGGTAAGGGAGCAGTGTGTAGCGGTTTCGAGCCTAAGCTCTCATCAGGGGGCTTGCCGCTACCCCGACCGCTGCCCATCCGAGTCCGTTTGGGGTTCAGCTATCAATCTTAAGCCCTATCGAGGGACTCGCAGAGGCGACTGAGGCGATACGAGGGCGCGACCCCGGGTAGATTGGCTGCATAGTGGAGTGCACGAGTGGGGAGGAGGGAGGCTTCCTGCTCGAATGAGAGAATGAGAGAGAGGGAAAAAAGGGGGGGATCCCACAGGTGGTGCGGGCACACGAGACCTTTTCAGGCACTCGCCTGCGCTTTTGCGCTGCCATGCGGTCCCCACGTTGTGATCATGCCAACGTGGGATCGCTCTTCGCCGCATCCGTAAACAGGATTCGATGAACTGACACAGAGCTCGAAAGTGGCCAATCAAAGAGTAAGTTTCGTCACGAGGCCCGGGCAACGACCGGATGCTCACCTAGAAAAGGTTAGAATGCTTTCCATCCACTTCTGTTTCCGATTTCACCGTGACTGATGTAGCTGTGGCGCCTCGTTGGAACATGGGCATCCGACTCGGAAGGATTGAAGCTGATGACATGCGAATGAAGCGTGAGGCGCCTCGGATGCGTCCAGTCATTGTTGGTACCAATGTGCGGGTCAACGTCAGCAGCTGCAAGTGGCGTCCCGTCCGGCTTGACTATCCTCATCCCGAGACTCCATTCGTTCTGGAGATCTCGCTGGTATTTATCCCGGAGAGATAGATTAGTTACATCATACGGAGCATCGACCTTGAATTGTACACCCGTTCGACCGTCTGTGATGGCAGGATATGTGTAGTCTATCCAAGCGGACATTCATTATGCGGCCACTTGGATGGCAAACCACCTACGTTTCTTTATTGCGTTGGTGCGGAGAAGGCTGCGGACATCCTCGGAGGTCCAGTAGGTCAACTCGGCCTTGGGGAAAGGGTCAAGTCCCATCGCATGATTCAATACAGCACCCGGTTTCTGGTAATAGTTTCCTTCGTTAGTTACTCAAGAGAATGAGTTGTATAAATGTTCCAGGTTCCGGAATACGACACTTACTGAAAGGAACAGTCTCAGTGCCCGCCTCGTTTTTCCGAACGCTTTCGATCCAATAGAATAGTCTGGATAGACATACTCCCAGAAGGCGTACAAACGATCGACATTGCAATGATGCAAGAAGAAGATGGGATCAAAGCCTGAAAGACTTCATCGACACAATGTTTCATAAAGAAGACAACTCGGAATACCTGCATACCCATCCGCACCCTGTCATGAATTAGCCCAAGCCAGAGCCAGAGAGTGACCAAAAAAAACATGCACACCATAGATCCATTGCCGCTAGTATCAAGATGGACCTTGTTAGGAGGTTCCTCGATTGATGCTAAATGATATGTTAGAAACACGAAATGTAGGAAGAGCATTCTTATAGTAAGTACTACATGGCATCACCGGCATAGGAGCGTAAAAAATTCGTGGACCCGGTGTTCGAGAAATATCCCCACCTAGTAGAGCCCCACGGTGGAATTTAGTAGCCATTTACCCAATCGAAAGATCAGCTTTATGAAGGGTCATCTTGAGATCATATGTGAATAGTAAAGCCACCTTTTCCCTGAGCCAATTGACGGGCTCAAGGGTAAATTCTTGACCGCCAAACGACAGCTTATTCCCCTCTGCAAACGCCCTGGAGGCATAGCATCAGAATCGCATACAAACTGTATTGTGAAAGAATGCTTGACCGTACGTCTCCTACGTCGGGTTCTTGGTTTGATTGGGTCACCGATAGGTGCGCTGCAAGTCGTTCATGTATTCGACATTTTTCGCGTCGCCAGGCTTCGCCGCGAATTTATAGCGACTCAAAGGATTGTCTACTAGCTCAAATGTCCCACCAGGAACTGCGATCCCGACCGTCTTGTTTTGACAGACTTGTGGGACACCTGTCTGGGCTGTTTGAGGCTTGGTCCAGTCCTAGAATCTTGGGGAAAATGTAAGGTTTTATAGCAGCGGGTGCGTGACATTACGCACGGGAAACCCAGTGTCGTCTTCGAAGTCTGGAGCCATTTCTCTTTTTTGGAAACAGGGTTGTCCTTCTCGAACTTGGTAGCGATGGCAAATGCTTCATGGACCACAGTTTGCCACTCGATCCCCTTTAAATGAAAATAATGATGGCCAGACTACGACCTACCTCAACTAACATGAGTAACACACAATGCCAAGTTGGGAAAACAGCCGCTGTTTGGAATATCAGCATGACTCAAATAGCCACGAACGGGTACAAACAGCAATGGTAACAGTAACCTAGAATCACAAATTCGTCAGCGTTTGCAAACGCTCGATGTAAGAAGAGGCAATCGTTCACCCTTCCAGTCAGAGTCTGGATTGGGTTCAGCATGCGCATTTGGATCACCGTTTGAAGACTCGCCGTATCGTCGGATTCCATGTCTCGTTTCTGTTTCCATCACTAGAAGCGCTAGACTCGTGTTGTATATGCACGATACTGGGTTGAACATCTGGCGTGTGCTCGACATCCCTGGTGATCGACGGCACGGATAATTCCACAGACCCGGAGTCGAGGGTGAGCTGGGAAAGTATGCTGACGCGTCCTCCTGAGCCTGCACCCATTCTTGAAGGACGAGTGAGTTGCTTGCTCGTCTGTCTGACACCCCTCTCCGAGGATTAGGGTCGGGCGATCGGCCGTTAGAGGGTACGATCTACAGTACGAGTAGGGGCAGATAAGGGAGCTGGTAGTAGCGGTTTCGAGCCTGCGAAATCTCTTGTCAGGGGGCTCCGCTACCCCTACCGCTGCCCATCCGAGGCCGTTTAGGGTTCCAGCTACCAATCTTAAGCCCTGTTGAGGGAGTTGGCCAGATCACAGAGGCGCTGGTGGCATGTGAGGGCACGACCCCGGATAGATTGGTTGCAGTTGGGGCAATAACGAGTGGGGAAGAGGGATGCTTCCTCGGGCAGGAAGGACCCTTTCGGGGTACCCGCCAGTACTTATGCGCTGCCATGCGGCATCCACGTTGGTTCATACCAACGTGGGGTCCTCTCTCGCCATCACGAGGATTCGGCTGAGCGACAAAGATAGAGTACATCGAATATACTGTCGCGGCAATCGTCGCGTTATGGTGCCACATCGCGACGTTGCCGTCGTGTTGGTGTTGTCTCCGCGTGGACAGCATCTGAGGAAAGAGGGAGAGCGAGAGGTGGAGCGAGAGGTGGATGACGGGTACGCACTGGCATGGTCGTCTCGTCCCAATCCTCGTCCCAATCCCCATCCTCGTCGTGGCACACCGTCGTCGTCGCCGCGTTGTGGTATACTGCCACGGCAGTAGTCGCGTTATGGTACCACATCGCGTCGTTATCTTCATGTTGGTGTTGTCTCCGCGTGGACAAGATCTGCGGAGAGGGAGAAGGAGAGGCGGATTACGGGTACGCACTGGCGGCACGGTCATCTCGTCCTTGTCCTTGTCGTCATCTAGGCTGTCTCGTTCATCCTCGTCCCCATCTTCATCCTCGTCCTCGTCGTGGTACACCGTCGTCGTCGCGATGTGTTATACTGTCGCGGCAGTCGTCGCGTTAGGGTGCCACATCGCGTCGTTGTCGTCGTATTGATGTTCTCCGCGTGGACAAGATCTTGGGAGAGGGAGCCTGAGTGGGAGAGGGAGGGGTGCATTACGGGTACGCACTGGTGGCACGGACATCTCGTCCTTGTACTTCTCGTCATCTCTGTCTCGTCCCCCCCGTCCCCATCCCCATCCTCGTCCTCGTCGTGGCACACCGTCGTCGTCGCGTCGTGGTATACTTTCGCGGCAATCGTCGCGTTATGTGGCCACATCGCATCGTTGTCGTTGTGTTGGTGTTCTCCGCGTGGACAAGATCTGTGAAGAAGGAACCTGAGTGGGAGAGGGAGGGGTGAATTACGGGTACGGACTGGTGGCACGGACATCTCGTCCTTGTACTCCTCGTCATCTCTGTCTCGTCCCCCCCGTCCCCATCCCCATCCTCGTCCTCGTCATGGCACACCGTCGTCGCCGCGTTATGGTATACTGTCGCGGCAATCGTCGCGTTAAGGTGCCACATCGCGCCGTTGTCGTTGTGTTGGTGTTCTCCGCGTGTACAAGATCTGTGAAGAAGGAACCTGAGTGTGAGAGGGAGGGTGCATTACGGGTACGCACTGGTGGCACGGACATCTCGTCCTTGTCCTCCTCGTCATCTCTGTCTCGTCCCAATTCTCGTCCTCGTCCCCATCCCCATCCTCGTCCTCGTCGTGGCACACATTCGTCGTCGCGTTGTGGTATACCGTCGCGGCAGTCGTCGTGTTATTGTGCCACATCGCGTCGTTGTCGTCGTATTGATGTTCTCCGCGTGGACAAGATCTTGGAAGAGGGAGCCTGAGTGGGAGAGGGAGGGGTGCATTACGGGTACGCACTGTGGTGGCACGGCCATCTCGTCCTTGTCCTCCTCGTCATCGCTGTCTCGTCCCGATTCTCGTCCCGATTCTCGTCCCGATTCTCGTCCCCGTCCCCGTCCCCGTCCCCATCCCTATCCTCGTCCTCGTCGTGGCACACCTTCGTCGTCGCGTTGTGGTATACTGTCGCGGCAATCGTCGCGTTAAGGTGCCGCATCGTGTCGTTTTCGTCGTGTTAGTGTTCTCCGCGTGGACAAGATCTGTAGAGAAGGAGCCTGAGAGGGATTGGGAGGGGTGGGGTACGGGGTACGCACTGACATTCGTTCCTTGTCATCTTTGTCTCATCCCCATCCTTGTCCTTGTGCCCATCCCCATCCTCGTCCTCGTCGTGGCACACCGTCGTCGCCGCGTTATGGTATACTTTCGCGGCAATCGTCCCGTTAAGGTGCCACATCGCGTCGTTGTCGTCGTGTTGGTGTTCTCCGCGTGGACAAGATCTGTGGAGAAGGAACCTGAGTGTGAGAGGGAGGGTGCATTACGGGTACGCACTGGTGGCACGGCCATCTCGTCCTTGTCCTCCTCGTCATCTCTGTCTCGTCCCAATTCTCGTCCACGTCCACGTCCCCATCCCTATCCTCGTCCTCGTCGTGGCACACCTTCGTCGTCGCGTTGTGGTATACTTTCGCGGCAATCGTCCCGTTAAGGTGCCACATCGCGTCGTTGTCGTCGTGTTGGTGTTCTCCGCGTGGACAAGATCTGTGGAGAAGGAGCCTGAGAGGGAGTGGGAGGGGTGGGGTACGGGGTACGCACTGGCATTCGTTCCTTGTCGTCTCTGTCTCATCCCCATCCTCGTCCTCGTCGTGGCACACCGTCGTCGTCGCGTTATGGTATACTTTCGCGGCAATCGTCCCGTTAAGGTGCCACATCCCGTCGTTGTCGTCGTGTTGGTGTGCTCCGCGTGGACAAGATCTGTAGAGAAGGAGCCTGAGAGGGAGTGGGAGGGGTGGGCTACGGGGTACGCACTGGCAATCGTCTCGTTCCTCGTCATCTCTGTCTCGTCCCCATCCTTGTGCCCATCCACATCCTCGTTCTCGTCGTAGCACACCGTCGTCGTCGCGATGTATTATACCGTTGCGGCAATCGTCGCGTTAAGGGGCCACATCGCGCGAGTCAAGAGTGTGAAGAGTGATGAGACGTAACTAAACTTGCACGATACGGTGAATTACATACTACAACACGGAGACATAAACGAAGCTAGGTTCTACAGGATAACAGCTAGAGTACATCGAAGTTTGTGAGCTATGGTCCTTCATCATCGTTCTTCAAACGCTTGAGTCGCAGGGGGATGTCACCCATGCTCCGAGTCTCCCGCTCCCGTTTCTTCGTCTTGTGCACTTGTTTCGGACTAGTTTGCAGAAGCGAATTCCTAAGAATCTTCGTTTTCTCTGCGCGAACTAAATGGATGGAATCCTCGTCATCTTGGATGGGAATATTTGCAAGGTAGGAGTTGAGCACGTCTAAGCAAGGTTCCGGCTCCACCGTGTGGCCATGAAAATGCGCAGCCCTGAATATCTCCCGCCAATCGTCAAGAAGGGGAGCGAGATCGCGAAAATATGGAGACACGTGGTCAGCGAACTTGAGCTTGCCAGGGAGTTCCGTGATCAATGAATTCTTGGAATGCTTTGCCGAGTCGACATTGTCGATGGAGTTTTCTGTCCAATTCCCGAGTATCGAAGTATTGATATTGAATTGCTCTCGTTCTTGACCACCGGGACCGTTATACACGATCATAACCCAAAGCAGGACATAAAAGAGAGATTCGATGTCATCCTCAGGTTTGTGGACGACCGTGAAATCGCCTTGCGTAGACGCAAGGGTCATAGATCTCACACGGCCGTCTTTGTATACGCCATGCTGCGGAAGGACTGTGCGTTTCTTCAGCCCGTCCGATATCTGGCCTAGCAGTGACCTCGAGAGGTATGGAATAGTACCCTGAAAGAACTTGAGAGAGCGAAAATTGTAATGCCTGAAATGCTCACTGTTCCCCCTACACTGTATCTGTTTTCCACCGTAATTTTCACTGCGAATTCCCAGTCGATGAGCATTCCACAAATGCCATCACAGAGGTCTTTAATCATGACATTGGCGGGGCTGGTGTCTCGATGGAGAATACCCCTCCGAACTGCTTGCGATTGGACTGGAATGCAAGTCGACTCAGCTTGAATCACTGGGACAACAATCCACATACCATTGAGAACATCCCGTATGCATTGTATCAATTCGTGCTTGGTCCTGAACTCTGTCAAGGGGCGCCCACAGGGACTCATGACGATGCGAGCGTGGATCCTGTTACCCTTCATGTACTTCTGGGCCCTGTTAGGACGATAGCGAGAGGTCCTATCGACTGTCCCCTCCACAATTTCCACTTGCCACTCTTCTACGGCCTTTGGCACTCCTAAAATCCCGTCCACGTAGTTCATCATCTTCACTTCGTTGCCAGCGTTTTCGACCCAATGGTCCTTGATAACGTACGTCTGACCATCACGAGAGGCAAGATATATGATAGTTCCCCTGCCCAAAAAACCGGAAGAAGAGAACAGGACTTTCAAAAGGTCATACCAATGATCGTTCACCCTGACTCGCCCAATTCGGTCAGGAGGGGGGAGTGAGAGATCGGGCTCCCCACAGAGCATATGACCAGGTTCGTTGAGCATGGCCCCGATGATATCGACATAGCTTGCATGAGTCGGAGGGGCGACATCGTCAACCTTACTAGTACCAGGCTCTTCATCTCTCTCTCCACTCTCATCCTCGTGAATATTGATGTTACTTGTGCAAGTCGTTGGGGAGGTGACATCACCACCCTGGCTGCCAGGTTTCTCCTCTGGGTCATCTGTCTCGACGCCCTCCGAATTGTCTGTCTCGACGCTCTCCGAATTGTCTGTCTCGACGCCCTCCGAACTGTCTGTCTCGACGCCCTCCGAATTGTCTGTCTCGACGCCCTCCGAACTGTCTGTCTCGACGCCCTCCGAATTGTCTGTCTCGGCGGCCTCCGAATCGTCCGTCTCGACGTCCTCCGAGTCGTCCGTCTCAACGTCCTTCGAGTCGTCCGTCTCAACGTCCTCCGAGTCGTCCGTCTCGACGTCCTCCGAGTCGTCGAGTCTCTCTCCAGTCTCCGAGTTGTCTTGGTCTCCCGGAATCTCCGAGTCGTCTTCATCGATGGTGCTCGGAACACCTGTGGATCCTTCAATAACCTTCCGGCGCACGGTACGAGGGCAGGTGATGAGGACTGAGACAGTTGGATCAAAACCTATGCAGACCCGGGGTCCGAATACCACTGCTGCGAGAACTCTAAGGAAATCGGCTGGTCGTTCACAGATGTCGAAGGGGGGGCTGACGCAAACACCAGAACGGTCGTAGAAATGCAGACGCATTTCGCGCCTGCATATAGACAGGCACAGTACAAACCGTCTCCATGGCTGTTCGAGGAAAGTGAGGTATGATTTAGTATGAAGTGTCTTCACGAGACGCATATTCGGTTTCCATGTTTCAGTGGTATATTCACCAAGTACGGTCGGGCTGAGCCACGAAATTGACTCGGTAGCGTATGCCGCTGACTCGACGAGGATCAGATCGGGGTGGCGGTCATAAGCGCCAGCGCCCTTCGCAGCACCAGGCAGACGGCGGTTGCTGTGCGTAGCTAGCCAGTGTCGATGTGGGGCCTCTTTTGGCTCACCCCGGGCCTCCTGCGCTCCTTTTCTCTGCTCCTGATTGCCCTCCTGGGCCTCTTCTTTTCTTTCCTCCTGCTCGTCCTCCTGGTCAATCCCCGTTCGAATAGTCCCCCTGACAACAGGTTCCAGAGCAACAGCGACGGTGTTGAGGAATCCAGCGACAAGAGTTTCCTGCCAGCCGCCCTCTAGCTTGCCACCAAAGGCGGCTTTAGTGGCTTGTTCCAGGGCAGCATCTCCGGGAGTAGGAAAGGGCCAATTCCATTGACGCTCAATGCTGTTGTACAGGGGGATGCTTATAGAGTGATTTGGGTAAGTGGCAGCGATGGAAGGGGAGAATTTTTTGACTGTTTCCCGATGAACGGTCAGCGAATCGATGGAAGGAATAGTGGCAGAAAAACCGGCGAAGATGGTATCCAGGACATATCCCAGAGCTCGGGTACGTGATGAGTCATGGCTGTCTTGGAAAATAGCTCCTTTAAGCTCTTGAGCCGTTATTTTGTCCATTGTGATTACTGTTCGACCGTTCTGTGGAACTGGGTAGGATCCGACTTTGTACACTGAATACACTGAATCTACACTTTGTGCTGGCATACTTATGTGGGACAGGCGAACAAAGGAAATCGTAAACACACGACAACTTTGCCAGCAAATTCGAAACCGTATCAGTCCGCGACTAATTATCCTCAGCGTCCGAATGATAAAGGGTGAATAGCCAGACACGAGCTTCATGTGGCACGGTACCACACGAAGCCCAAATTGGATTAGGAAAAACGAGGCGCTGAGATAAGCGAAAACTCGCCGAAGGCTATACAACGGCCCTACGGGCAACCAACCCTGACTGACATTTTTTGTTAACCCGTTTGGTCGCATCATAATGTGGATAATTGTATCGCCATCGTCTTCTAGATCCCCCCAAGGTTTCAGTGAATAACGTACCGGCGGGCTATCATTCGACGCCGATTGCCACGTGATCGCCCGGATGGCGTTAACAGCGACTTTGAGTACATACCATTGGGGATGGCTGGATAGCGTGGGAAAATAGTAATTGGGATTTGAGCGGGAAATCCCGAAACGGGTTTCACCTCCGAGCTGTCGGAAGCGGTCCCAGAGATGGGCCTATCTGTTCGGCATGCTGTCGTCAGTTCGTACCACGCAAATCTTTTCGTAGGATATGTCACAACCTCAACGATCTGTTTCTTAGTCACGGCAAAGGAAAGTTTATTTGTAAACATATGTGTACTCGTAGTCCGTTGTGTATTGTCCGAGAAAACGTCCTATAGCTACGTAAATATTGTGTTGAACAACAATGAAAATGTATTACATGTCCGTTTAGCTACATGCGAAGTCCATTCTGTTGAAGAATTTACGACTTGTTTACTGCGCAGAGATCATTTTCGCGAACGAGGTTTCGTACGCGTACGTGCTCAACTGGCACCCCCTTCCGCTTAATCTCCATTGTACGACATCTCCTGTTCGCCGCGTTTCCGTGCGACTATCATCAAGACTGAAGGAGAAGGTACCGCGATCGTTGGATGTCCGGTTTCTCATGGCGCACCAAGCACTTGGTATGCGTGACTAGATCTTGCAAGATATCCGACGTCGTTGATTGGTTTGTAAGCGGAAACCGCCAACCCCGAATACGCTCCTCATCCTCCGGTGCGCGCTCAACGGATTAGCGATCTGGAGCGTCAGGGTAGGATACGCCAAGAAAATGGTCGTCGAGGTGTAATACGTCATTAACAAAGTCGATTGCGCGTGTACGATTAGGAAGAAAGGGCTATTGGAAGTGGACACGATCATCTTGATGGTTTGTCCGTTGTAGGGCACAAAACTAGATCTCACGTACTACAAACACAAACGGCGTCGGACAGGAAAAACCGTCCATAAACCTGGAACCCTAAAGGGTCCAGGAATAAGTACACGACACAAGAAACGGAACGAATACAAACGGCCCGAAACGAGGCCCGAAACGACGAGATGAGTGCGACACACGCTGACGATTCAACATGATCAGTCATGAGCGATGTAAATGCGATGGGAGTGTTTAATGACAAAATATCGCTCGAAATGATGACTAGCGGCATCAGACAAGCACGGGTGAGAAGGAGCGTCACACGAACGACGCAGAAAGGCGCACCTAGCGGGATGAGCGCGGGTGAGAAGGCAGAGAGCCTCCTAAATTGCTATCCCGCTAATACCCAGCAGAGATAGGGGGATGACGGGAGAAAACCGCACGGGAATACCCTCCGAGTCGTTCCAGGCCGGCCGCTGGAAAATTAGCTTCGTATAAATAAAATTTTAAACCCCAATAAGTCTGAAGTGGATATGAAGGGTATGAAACCATGCGGTAGCCTAAAGGGAAAGTGGATAGTAGATATTCTTATCGAAGTATCTGTTCAGGAAAAATTCGCGGGTGTGCTCCAAAGCATTAAACGAAGTCAAACGAGGGTCCGCGCGGTCACCAAAGCGTGGTATAATATTTGCGTATGCCTGTATCTGTGTAACAGGAATGACATCACCTAGACGTTCTCCTCCTGACCGGGTAGCTCTCTTGAGGACATGCATCTGAGTTGACGATTCCCGGCTGCCGGATGGTTGGGGAACAATGTCAAAACGTTGAACATATGTCAGGAACCTGTCGGCCCATGAGCGTAATTGGTTAGGTTTGCCTAGAGGACGCATAATGATTCGGAGTTGTACGATTGAATGCCCTGTCGCCAACCACATGAGGATAAATTACTGGAAATCGGAGGCAGTTCAAATACCTTGTAAACCACTGACTGGCCAAACATACGAGCTATCTCCCTTAACGATGACAGAGTCGTAGCGCCCAAACTCCCAATCGCCCTCGGGAGGGGATGCAAGGAGAGTTTGCGCAGGTAAGACCGAGTTGGTGTGAAAGTCTTTTGTCTGTAGTCGTAACTTAAACCAAATCTGGATATGTTCAAATGGGAGAATAGCAGAATTTGACGCCTTGCGAGGCCCACCCACAGGGCGTAGAGCACTAACGCCGTATGCTTGTTCATGGGAAAAGAAGTCGGCCAGGCCGCTACGTAAGTCGGGGAGTTGGAATAGTTCGGCAGCATCGTCAACAGATATGCGACGTATTGAAGGGTCGTATGCAAGGTTGAACGCTACGCACCCAACAGAGAATGTACGACGTGGCAAGGGAATACTAGTGTCATCTAACATTGAGAGATTAATGGAACGGGCAAAATAGTCGGTCGGTACCCTTTCTCGCCGAGCTACATGGGCATACGGTTCGTCACCCTCGATATCTTGCTCTTCGTCTCCATCGTCTCCATTATTGAGGTCCAACTGAGGAGCTTTCTCTTTGAGGGACACAGCGAGATCGAAATTCCTACATTTCTCCAAGCGGTCGAGTTGTCGGCAGATTTGAGGATCGTAATTATTATTATTGCTACCGCGGGCAGGGTCCTTGATTTGATCAATGTGGGCGTGTTCAGTAATATCGGCAGACCACTGAATAGTGGCGCCGACCCTCGAAATACTTGGCGCTATATTTTGCATAAGCTCGAGCTTAGGAATGTGCCAATTATTGATAGGCTTCCGACCCTTTCCTTGGCGCAAACCAGCGTCGAGGATGGCGTGTTTGTGCAGATGAAATTCATTTAAAGCAGAAGCGATAAGGGTGATATCATCGTCTGAGATTTGGTAAGCCTGTATGCGATACGCGAAGTCCAAGAGCGCCCGGATTGCAGTGACGACGTTACGGGGGGCAGCATCAGCGATGACACAAATCATGGAGCGCTGAACATCACGATGCGTTCGACCAGTGACCTGCTTGAGTGCTGATATTCCCTCCTTGAAGTGGCGAAAGCCAGTGACGGGCTGAAGGATGGAGTACCTGAAGTCGATCTCCGAAGACCCCAATGCATTGATACACCATTGGACTTCATGATCCCATATTTTCTTGTGAACTTGATGGAGGATCTCGGGGGTGATGAACCGGCTGGGGCAAGACAAAGGATAGTTCCGCCAGAAGGGCAATTCAACACCGTTGAGACGAAATTTCTGTGCTTCCCGAAAGAAGGCCTCGATATCCTCGGGATCAGCTTTTGTTCCGGCGGTAGCGATTTGGGTAAGCGTAGTCGCCGATGTGCGTGGCTCGTGTTGGAACGAGTCTCCAAAATGGGTGTACATGGCCATCGTCACAGGAGATGTCTTTCCCCCGACAGCGGCTAGCATGGCGGCTTCTGGCGTGTCGACGATATAGCTTGCTACAGGGGTAAAACAATATCTCAAACTACCCGTTGGATCCGATAGCATGGCACCAATGGTAGCTGCGCGCTTTAAGGGTTCCAGAACAATGTCTAGGCACTTGTGGATCAGGCGGTCTTCAAGAACGCCCTTCATCCGCTTGTTCTTATGGATGAATTTTGGCACCGGGAGAAGTGCAGTGAGAAGGAACGCACGAGAAGAGAGCTTAAGACGCGTGGACATTTTGATGTTAGCCAGACTAATTAGAAGTGGATGGGCCACTCGATCACCGGTCAAAGCGGATATATTAGTCTTGTCGGATGAAAGGATGGTTCCAAGCAACGTAGCACCCGTAGGAAGCTGAGACTACTTCTATCAGTATACAATCATCATAGCATCTTGTAAAACTCACCTGCATCTCCCATGCGTCATCACCCGACATCCATTCTGTATATACGCGGCATAGACGCTCAGCCGTCTTGTATAACCGATACGGTGTCAATTCCATCACATCGACAAAGATTGGGTTATTGAATAAATATTGCAGGAGCTCCAATGGGTCGCGCCAGTACAAGACGACAGGACGTTTAGTCGGATGAGTGGTAGGAATAGGGCATGACTTCCAGCGAGGGCCGCTTGGAAGCAGTTCGGCGCGTTTTCGGAGTTCTTTTGCAGTTCTGAATGAGATGGGTAGGCGTTTGATCTAGTCCCACGGTGAGCAAGCAATGTATTTGATGAAGAGCAACGAACACACGAACTAGATCAAGTGATAAGAATGAGTCGATTCCGCTCATGCTTAGACCCGAGCGAAGAAGCCACGAAGCCATCTCCCATTCACCGCGGAAAGCATAAGGGTAGTATATGTTTGATTTACGATGATAGCTGAATTGGTCCTCATCGAATTTGTCCAGAAAAGTAGTGCCTCCCTCGAATGAACGGGCAGCTCCTGGGTAATGATGGATTGACAGAGCAGGCGTGACTCGTAGGTTTTCGTCGTCATGGACATCCTCAAATGGCCCTCCTTCGTCTTGAAACTCCTGTGCGCCAGTGCTTCCCTGCGAGTCGGCATCGACAACCATAGCTTGCTGGGTATCGTGGCTGCCTGTAGGTAATAATTCTTCCTGAAGACGAATAAGGTTATCAGACCAAGAAGAACAACCAGACCTTGGCTGGCTCATGTGCCTTGCCACAGCTTCGTGGTTTGAAAAGCCACTCTTTCCGCAGCTGGGGCAACGGGGCATGAGGTACGTAAAGTGAAGAGCTGGTAACTTACGTATTCTGAGCGACCCGATGCCAATGGTGGCATGTACATACGGAGAAATCTGAAAAGGTATGGCCACAAACCTTATTCGCTCATTCGCTCAGGCTATACACAATACTTTTGCTTTCCTCCATCTCAGCTTCGAACTATGCTCCGCAATTTGACAACGAGATCCAGTCTCCATTCTCAACATAGTCCTGATGCATCTGCCAGTTATTCAGATGCATCTGCTCGGACTGATAGTCCCCTGGGATTACACCCAGGCCCTTCCAGGCGCAATTTCCTGGAGGAAATCTATACAGCTTGCTATTCTGAGGTGAGTACTCACATATAATCCCAATAAGATAGAGTAAATATTGTAATAGACCAGGTCCGATGTTGAAGACAAGGAGGCAGTGCTGGTGCTTGAAATAGCCCGAGCTCAACGTGATGTGCATCATGCGGAAAGAGTGCTGGCGGAATGTATAGTACAGGAGCATGAGAGGGTCGCAGATCTGCATCGCTTCAAAGCTCAGCAGAAACAAGAATCTCTCGACTGCAAGGATCTCAGCATTGGATGGATAAATTCTTTGTTCGGCGACTATGGCCGAATGCGACCTATTCCAACTGCAAAAGTGCGGACTTATCTCCCTCCGACGACCAACGAAAACGGCAAGTGATTGTTTTGCATCAATTCATTGTATCTGATCTGATGACGCAGGCATATTGATACAACCTGTTGCTGGGCATTTTCTTACCATTCAGCTCGACTGATGTACTGCCAATATTCAGATGCAAAAATGTTAATTTTGTCCTAGCTACGTGTGGTTCTAATCAGTAAGAAATGGGTGGACAGGGTGGGACAAGTCATACTGCTGGTCACGACGCTGGGAAATCTGAAAACTACAGGCAATGTAATGTGGTGTGCTCGCATAACAGCATGGACTTCCGCTCGCCGAATGATTAATGAACATTTGCCCATGCACAACAGTTAAAAGAAGCACTCATTCGCTTTTGTCGGTCGACACGGTCATGTCCAGGTGTCCTCATCATCAAGTCGCCACGTCATCGCATCCATTGTCGTCCGTCTCCGTGGTCTCCGTTGTCCTCGTATTCGCCGCCGCCGCCGTCGCGTCATCGTCCGTATCGACACTTGTCGTCACCTCGATGTTACGTCGTCGTCTTCGGTCCACATCGCGCTGCCGTCGTGGTCATTGTCGTCGGTCGACACGGTCACGTCCGAGTCGCCCAATGTCGCCGTCGTCGAGTCGAACGCGCCGTCACCCCGTCGTTTCGACGCAGTCCGCTGACGGCGTGGACGATGTTTGGTGGGTGGGGTGGGTGAGGGAGAGAAAGAGGAAGAGAGGCAGAGGCAGGCACCGTTTGCACTGTTCGAGTCGAACGTGTCGCGTCGACACGTCACCCCGTTGTCGTGTTCGACGCAGTCCGCTGACGGCGTGGGGTGGGTGAGGGAGAGGGAGAGGGAGAGGCGAGCACGTCGTCGTCGTCGCTGTCGTAGCGTCGCCTCGCGTTCGTCATTGTCGTTGTCACTGATCAGGGAGGCATATGCATCTTTGTCGCGTTCGTCGTTGGTTGTCACTGCCGCATTGCCGTGTCAGGTGATGCGGCGAGGGTGCCACGCCACCGTCGTGGCGTCATTAATAGTTAGTGTCAGGGGCCCCTAGCTTAGGCAAATTGTCCTCCATAGAGTGTACGCACTCCGCAATAGGACACAAATTGATTCAAAAAAAAAAAAAAATAGTTAGTGTGGTCGGGCGACTGATATTTGAAAGAAAGACTTATGTAAATAATATAGTTTGGCCATACTCGTGTACGCTGGACTAACTGCAGTCCGATGCATGGGATTGTTTCCCACGTCTCAGATCTCAGCCACAACGTCGAGCACGCGTCAGATGTGACTAGTCATGACTGTGGAGTTCGAAATTCGCCACAAATCACAAGTACTTGTACGCGCACCAAGTTGTAAGTAGAGATTCGGAAAAAGCAACTCACAGTCCAAAACACCATTAATCGAGGATGCTAATTTTGTCGTCACGAAGGGGTTCCTCGCCGGTGCAATGAAACTGGAGAAATCACTTGAGCTCTGCCTTCTTATACGTGTGTCTCATTTGCGCCAAGAACAAAAGCTTGGCAATGGGCCAAGTTGAAGCAACCGGGGCTGGTGCAGTAGGCGAATGGAAAGGAAAGTGGCATACCAAACAAGTACTCGCTATGTAATAAGACGTAATTTGAAACGAGGGTGCTCACCGAGATGGGGTGAGAGAGCAACACAAGACGTACCCAAAGATGACCGGTCGAGGGATCAAAAATGAGAGGGTGGAAGCAGTCAGATGCACAGTCGTAGAGATGGCGACGGCAGCTAAACCGCCTCCGAGCTAGAGTATGAGTTCAGGCAAGGTACAAACGGATAAGAGTGCAGGCAGGAGTACTGACGACGAGGACCTAATGACGATCTCATAAGACTCAATACTGGGCGCAATGAGAGATGAATGGACGTGACACGAAGGTGAGCACCTTTTTGAGCATTTCGCTTTTCGGCCATGCCCGGGGAGGACTCGAAGATGTGATGCGGCCGGCAGCCCAATATAAGTTATGTGACTCACTCTTTCCAGGACTCATGTTGAATTTTTAACAAAAGTCCAACTATTACTACACAAAAGACTTCAAGCTTCAAGGCCTGAACGTTTGAGTGCTGTAAACCCTCCTCCATTATTCGTGGGAGTCGGGGATTGCGTCACACCCACTACTATGTATATACGGGATCATGATGGTGCTGCTTCTGAGGATTGTCACGTCCATCATCCATCAATATCACAGCCCGAAAATGGTCAGCGACTGTCCGACCTCTCTCCAGCACCTCAACGTCGATGTATCCGCCATCGGTAACGCATCCTCACAGGCTCCGCATTCGAGGCCACTGCCCTTGATGTGCTACATTATACATACGAGACTGAGGGGCTTTCAGAGATCAAAGCCATCGAAGAACGCATCGTCCATGACGGAAGATTAGCACTGGGATGAGTGTGAATCTTGGAGATCAACAAGATAATCTGCAAGATACCGAAGTGGTGGGGCTGGGCACTATTTCTTCTGTCTCTCTTTCCGTACTTAGTACGTGCTCGCTTCAACGCTAGAGTCTCGTGAAGCTACTACATCACATGCTCAAGAGACAAACAAAGGTATTCCCGCTTGAGAGTGCTCAGTAGGATTATTGACTTAGTTCGATACGTGGTGAATTTCCCGAGTTATTCGTGTACTTGATTGCGCTATTTCCGCTGGCTAGTCTCGATGGTGCAGGCGATGAGCTGATGCATTGATATACCAACCTCTCCCGAACCAGTTCTTCAACAGGCTCCGCCCCCAAGGAAAAACACATTACGGCTTAAACGGAGATCAACGTTCCGATTCCTTGAAATTTTCGTTTGCAATGCTCAGTGTCTGATCTGGACCTCGCGAATAAATTGCATAAAGTCATTGACCCTTCAACGGAACATCGAGCTCTAGTGTGTTTGAAACTTCTTGGAGTCTGTTCAGATGTCGATGAATGCTTGGCATGCATAGCAAAGGAAGAATGTAGACCAGCGCCCGCCGAGCACAACTTTTGAAGGCCCGGACTCTCGATCGTTCGAGATTCGTATATGTATTCCCAAACCTGTCAGGGTAGGTATTGAAAGCACTAATACGTGGGAATATTTGACGAGGCTCGACTAGTTGATTTGGAAGTTGGAACATGCGTATCACTACATCGTATTCTTTTTGGTCTTTCGTCATCCGAATCATATCTGTGCTGTTTTGACTTTCCGGCGTCCAGGACCGCCGGAGGGGCTTGAATATAAATTGTACCTGGAGTACAACCACACTATGGGAAGTAAAGTCGCTGTTGAAACGTGTCCGAAACATGTAACAATAGTGTCTTAATGAATGGAAAACAGTGGCTACGAGATTAATTTCAGTGACAAATCTTGTCACTGAGTGTCAAAATCCGCTAACAAAAAAAAGTGACATAGGCAGCATTTTCCGACGTCCGTGACTATGGAAAACATACCAAAATTTGAACGCAGAAAATCAACAAAAAAACGAAGCACAAGCCGGAGTCGAACACGAGACCTTAGCATCACCACACTGCAGCGGACACGGCCTGTGACAAGGTGTTAGACCACTGCACCACAAGTCCACACAAATATTTGAGTGTAATTGATTATATATGTAGAGTTTCGTTTGGACTTGGGATTTTTTTTCCGACTCGGAGTCTGACCCCCGGTCCTAAACCATTTCTGCACTCCACAAAATACACAACACTTTTGTTATCTTACATATGTTTTTTTTTGATACTACTTATACCTGCGTTTACGAAGTTGAACGAGCGAAAATAGTGCAGTAGTCGTTGAGATCGTGCAATCAACCTCTGTCACGCCAGTCGTCACTTGCCTGAGCGGAGTTTTAAACACCAGGCTCTGCCGAGCCTGAGTGCGCGACACGACGTGATTCAACAAGTCTCGTGTCACAGGGCGCGTCGCTGGCAATGGCGGGCCGTTGAGGACAGCGATCAAGCTGCGACTTTCCCTGTGGATTTGTGACGCCGAAGCGGGGGTAGGTGCCGAAGTGGGGTAAGGCCCAGGAAGGCATATTAGTAGTGTGATGCGGCATTACACAAGTTGCAACAACTGCTGAGTATATCAGCCTCTTGCATAAGATCACCCTATTCTCCGTTCCCGTCTTTGTCCAAATCCGATTGTTGTCACACTGAATTTAAGTGCTTGACAATGAATATCATTGCAACTTTCCGCGGGTGATGAATAACATTGGCATGCGTTCAATAGCAGTGACAGTGACCCTGTCACGGAATTCATGTGACACCCAAATCCGTGACAACGGCTACTAATCTGAGAGCAGTGACGCTTTCACTGATTAGTCATGCCTTTACTTCCCACAGTGACCACCGATACACGTGCTACAGCTTGTCAACGACTAGCTGTCTCCCCACGCATAAAAAACAGCGGTAAAGATGACTCTCGGGGACGCTGGAAATTCTACAAGTCTAGATCCCTCATTTGTACATGCCTAGTAACTATTTATTCAACTATACAATGGATCGTGCCTATGGGTGTCGGAAAACCACGTATGCGGCACGCCTCAAACAAGGTCAATCCTCCCTTTGAGAAGATACACGGTGGCGTCTTCGTCCCGGCGAGTTGGCGTCTCGTTGACAGTCTGGTCGTGTGATTGTGTCAGTAGCATTGATAGCTGGCACTTGGCACGTACAAACGAATTTTTGTAAATTTACTTCATCGATATCTATCGAGTATACTTTCGATATCGATCTCACTAGAGTGAAGGCTACTAGATCGGCAACAGAACGACAGCCGCATCGCATGATCATGTCCATCAGCTGTCAAAGACGATTCGCGCCTGGACTCTACGTTTTCCAAAATGATATTGAGAGTCCTAGCACCCATCGCTCTCCGGACAAAAAATTGCCGCATCTACGAGAGAGTCAGTAACGCGTCACCATGACTCTCACATGAGCCCACGCGTAGCGGCGTAGGATTTATATGCGATGATCCTCAGAAAGCCTGAGATACAGTATCTATCAATTGAAAGTAGGTGCTTGTCTATGAATCCAATACTGGCTTGAGTGCTTGGCAAGTTGGGTTGATGCGGTCGCGGCATATCGTGAGAAATTTCGGTTGTGCAGTTACTACTAGGATGCCGCATCGTGAATTTGCATCTTTAACACTCGTGTCACATTTCAAACATCAGGCACGTATCATGAAGGTATGTAATGGTAGGTTAGCGATGACCAGTCCGTCTATGAGGTTGCCGCGTGAGAGGCAAACCGCCGAAAGAAGC
>JBBPNG010000428.1:0-23003 GCA_038091095.1 Leccinum incarnatum
GAAAATCCCACAGGTGGTGCGCTGTGCGGGCACTTTTGCGCTGCCATGCAGGTCCCCACGTTGGCACATGCCAACGCGGGATCGCTCCTCGCCATCCTGTTTAACGAACGCGTCGTTGTGGGGAGTACACTCCTGCAGAGTCCACGTAAGAGACGGAGGAAAGGAAGGAAACAATGGCGAGAATGACAATTATGTAATGCTACTCGCCCCTTCGTTCAACCGTTGACTTGTTGTTGAAACGTTGACGTTTTAACGTTAACATCCCGATCTTCGTCGCACGCTCATTCCTTGAGCGGTTTATTGTGAGTTTGCGCATGGTCCGGATGCATCAGAGAGAAAAACGGCCTGAGCCAGCCCCTTGCTCACTGGGAGTTTAGGTGAGTAAGTGAGGTATGCCGAGAAAGTCATTTCCTTTCTCTCTCTCTCTCTCTCGAATTTGAGGATAATGATTGGACTTGGAGAGGCGTACGAGAACGTCTCCATTGGATCCCGCTCTTTGGCAGGTGTCCCTATTCGCTACCGTCAAGCTCGCGATTTAACCGTCGTGACGCCGGCTGAATCATGGCTTGTAGCAGGGAACCGAAAATGAGTCACATTAGCGTCCTATCTTCTTTTCCTTTCTTTGTTCTCTTCACCCCATCCACTTGCGCTCGTACCAGCCCTTTTCATTTGACGAGAATATACCCACAGCAACACACGAATATTGGGCGTGAATTATGGGCGCAAGGACGAGAGGATGGAGACACGGGTGAAGGAGGTGTACGAAGCAATCGGCACGAGAGAGCGGTATCAGGCATACGAGGAGAATGTGAAGGAACGGATCGAGGGGCTGATTACGGGTGTGCCGGAGCTCGAGGCTGGGGTGCGCATTCTTGAACAAGATTTACAAGCGTTCCAAGTAGGATGCTGCTGCCGTTGTCATGTTGCTATTGAGGATATGTAGGCGTCGGAACGCGTTGGAGGACCGTGTTGCGCTTGTACAACGTCTAACAGGACGTTGGCATCCGTATAGGCAGACTGGGCTTTCGGTGTTGGTGGACGTCCCTGTCGTTGCGGGGCGCGTGATCAGAGCATTCGACTCGGAAATGATGTCTACGGCTTATCAATATGTTGATGAGGGTGTTAACACTGCGACGTACTGGAAAATGTTTTGCATGTCGAAGACGATGAAGGAGTCTAATAATTTATGTGACTAATCTCACTTGAAAGGTCCTGAAGCCTGAAGGCCGAACATCGGACGCGTTACGCGGCTTCGGCGAAGTCGGGAAAGCCTAGGATGCGCGTGTGCAGCGTGGGATGAGGCAGGGACGTTCCTCGTAGTTGACGTTCCCGTCGTCAAGCTCGGCAACGGGATGATAATTAGCAGAGGAGCCAATTCCTGGGATCGGAAAACTAATTTGGGGTGAGGAGAATATGGGAGGGAGTCAAGCGACGGAAACAGGAAAGGCGTGCTGAGCTTGGTGACGACGAAGTATGTACCGGTTGAGCGAGTCTGGAGTCTGGACCCAGTCGTTCCTGGAGATCACGTGGGCGGTTTGTGCCATCAATCATTTTGTTCCTGTCAGTTTCATGAGATGGCCAACCCTCGTTTCCCACTTTTACCAAAATCAACAAGCCCGCGATGCACAGATGATTTTAGGAATAATAATAGCTCACCTCTAAATCCCAAACATTTCAATTTTTTGCCGAATGAGTTACTTAGATGTCAAAGTAGTTTCAACTGTCACCACAAGTTACCGCGCTGCTACACCCGATGATTGAGTGGTAGAGAGGAGATGTTGAAACGTCCCATCTTTTCGGCCGGACACGGGCGCTCAGGTGTTGCAGAGAATAAAAATGATATAAAATCCATGCTGGACTTCAGGCTCCCCGTCACTCAGTCCCTTTATCGTCGATTTTCGTGCTGAACGGCTCGTGAGTACGACTCACCAAACATTTTGATGATCAACCCTGTTGCTGATCATCTTGTCATCATAAACAATTGCAGCTTTTCGCAAACAAACATTTTCCTGCAACGTCCGTCAATTAGCCATGAAGTTTTTCACCGTTATTGCCTGCCTCGTCGCTGCGGCGGCGCCTGCGCTTGCTGAACTATATGTGAGCTCAATTCGGTTGCGCTGTCGATTAGTAGCGCAATAATTTCATTCGTTATAGATTCCCCCCGCCGGTCATCACGGCGGAGAACCTCCAGCGCCGGAACCCCGCTAACTTTCCGGTTTTTAACCGAGTGAGGCGGGACATGGGACATGGGACAAGGACCGGGGGGCAGAAAAGTTCTCCTTACCGACACCCTTTTGTCCTTTATCTCCCTCTCTGTGTCCGGCGCGCAGCAGCGGACTTCACTTGATCCCGAACATTCGTCCTTTTTTCATTTTCAGGTTTCTGATTTGGTTGAATCATTCGTGTGTTTTGATGCCCAAATGGGGAAAATGGCTGTTTTGCTTTTGTGCACTGCGTGATACTGTGACCGTCCGAGACTCTGAGTCGCAACTTGCACTTACTTCTTCCTGAACGTTGACGTGGTCTTCGGGAGTTGGGCGCCTTCTGCGCTTTGATAGAAGGAACGACTGTCTTCCTGCCTAAGGGTCTGCCTACGGGAGACTAGCGCTGCCCACCAGATCTCGAACACTTAACGTACGTACCTGCCAGGGCCCAATGCACATGCATCCGTGACCACTGGGGCCTGTGCTCGCAACCCCGATTAGACCTGACGCAAAACTTGTCGGGTGTATAGACTTCAAAGTTGATCTATCCACCCTCTCATCAGCGGCGTGGTTTTGTGTGAAGGAGCCTGGTCGGAGTCGATGGGTTGCACCTGAACTTTCTTGCCAGCACGCGGAAGTTTCAACCCAACGGAACGAAGATCTCGGCTGACCGGCTATCACCACAACGCGCTTCTACTTGTATGATAACATATGATCAAGACAAGAAGTCGAAACATCTCCCTTTTTGACGAGGTGTGATTGCAGCAGCAGATCGTGTCGCAAGAAATTTGTAGGGATGCCTTCCTCAGTACTCCAACCTTTGCTTTATACTGAACGGAGTACATACCGAGTGAGTCAACCTGAGGTTGTTTGCTTCGTCACTGACGGTCGCACGCTCCTGCCCTCGTCGACGTTCGTGATGTAGCTTTGAATGCATTCTTGTTACAATTCAAGCCAACATGAAGTTTTTCGCAATCATATCAGCCTCTAAATTTGCCTCGCCCTCGTAACCAAGCCTGCGCCCGCTAAACCAGTACAGATGAGTGGTCTTGTCAATCTGAAACAAATATGTAGCATGTACCGACATTTCACGCCTCGATTTTTGCTTTTTTTTTTTCGGCGCTGAGGCTCGCGACGATGCTTGGTGTCTGGTCATCCCAAACATGTGTGAGATGATAACAACGAAATTCCCACCCTTTCGAAATGCGTCTTGTAGTACTATCAGTACTAGTGCTGCTCGCGCTTGCCCGAGATCTCACCGCCGAGGCACGCGTTGCTTGTCAGTCCGAGTCCGTCGAGTGCATTCACCACGAGGTCGTCTCTCCAGATACACTTCCTCCCGTCTGGTCACAGCATGAAGTCGTCCTCGCAAACGATACCGACGCCTCAGCCGATTCCCTCGAGGGCATACATGGTACCGAACATACGACGACGACCGACGATCCCAAACAACGTCGACGTCGAAAATTTGAGCGCGTGTTCGAGCAACTGAGAGATGAACTGATGGAGTATATGAGTGCGGAAAACATGCCGTCCGAGGCCGTGGCGTGGTTCCGTCGGGTGCGTCTCTCTCTCATACCTCGCGTGGACAGCAAAGTTGAACCCCGATGCTTCTGTTACGCGCGCGTTGGTTCTGAAACCTTTCTGCTTCTGGAAACATCAGAACCTCGAGCACAACGTCCCGGGCGGAAAACTCAATCGCGGTATTAGTGTCATCGATTCGGCGGAGATCTTGAAAGGGAGGGCGTTGACGGACGACGAGTACTTCAAGGCGGCTGCGCTGGGATGGTGTATCGAGTTGGTGAGTTCCCGTTTTCGTTTGCTCTTCTGCTAGATGCCCGGATTGACCGGCACTCATCACATGTTCTTCGCCACGGCCCACCAACCGTGCGGACAGCTGCAAGCCTCCTTGCTCGTCGCGGACGACATTATGGACAAGTCGATCACTCGTCGCGGACAGCCCTGTTGGTACCGCGTCGAAGGCGTTGGCGTCATCGCGATCAACGACGCGTTCATGCTCGAAGGCGCCATCTATCACCTCCTCAAGCGACATTTCAGACACGAGCCATACTATGTCCATCTCTTGGAGCTCTTTCACGACGTGCGTTCGTTTCCACCCCTTTTGCTCGCGTCGTTCGGTAATGCGGATTAGTGACGGACACTCCAGACGGCGTTTCAGACGGAGATGGGCCAGCTGGTCGATCTCATTACCGCCCCAGAGGACCGTGTCGATTTGAGCACGTTCTCCTTCCAAAAGTCTGTCATTCTTATATATAACCCTCCCGCATGCATGTCTGATCACACGCTGCACGTAGACATGCCTTTGTCGCGCAATACAAGACGGCATATTACAGTTTTTACCTCCCAGTCGCGCTTGCACTGCGTTTCTGCGGCGTACCCGAGTCGTACGTCGTCGACGAGACGACGGTCCGCCCCTACGACGTCGCTTTGTCGATCCTGCTCCCCCTCGGCGAGTACTTTCAAGTCCAAGACGACTACTTGGACTATGCGGGAACGCCTGAGCAGATCGGCAAGATCGGGACGGATATTGTGGATAACAAGTGTTCGTGGTGTATCAACGTAGCACTCGAGGTCGCTACGCCGGAGCAGCGGGCAGTGTTGGAGATGAACTATGGACGCAGGGATAAGGGAATGGAGGCCAAAGTGAAGGAAGTGTATGATGCTGTTGGGATGAGGGAGCGCTATCGGGTGTACGAGGAGAGACTCAAGGAGAGGGTCCAGGAATTGATCGAGTCGGGGGTGCCGAATCCCGAAGGGAAGGATGAGGAAGACGGGGTGGTGGTGTTGAGGAGGGAGGTGTTTACCACATTCTTGAATAAGATTTACAAACGTTCCAAGTAGGTCTGTATCGTATAAGATACATTGACGATCTCTCCTTATCTCGAAGGTCTTGGAGACAGACTATATTGAGACCCCCAGACTTAGTACATGATATGTTGTGAAGAATAAAACATTTGCGGTTTCGTCGATGCTCGTCCTTTTCTCTCCTGGGTTGTTTTGGATCACGATCATAGGAATGGCGACCGGCCCATCTGTACGAACACTCTCCTGGGGAGATCGAATGAACAGATAATTTATTGCCGTTTTTCCAGCCACTGTATCAACTAGCGATACTTTCCACTGTGACAATCTACGACTCGGACGAGCTCCGTCGGTCAAAGTGTACACGTACCAGCGAATGGACGAGGGACCGTCGAGGGTCGAGCACGTCCAATCCCAGTGCAAGGCCACGTACGCGAGGCTCGAGGTGACACTGTCCACTCACTCAGGGTCTTCGGGCAATGGCTGCAGCAATTCCATATCTTTGCGTTGATACACTATGTTTCAGCGCACGAGGAATGCGCAGAGGAATGCGTACCACCAAGCCTGTGGCGGTTCATATACTTAGGCTACAACCTGTTTGAGCATGCCGAGCGCCAGCTAGTACATCATCAAGAATAAAGATAGTATTGTCACTGAGGCCGAGTACGTCCACTACCGGTGCTACTTGGGCTATGCACGTGTGAGCCGCAGTCACTCACGTCGAAATGGTCTTCAGGGAACCCCTGCAGTACGTACTTTTGCCCTGATACCCATTAGATTGAGAAGGATTTTACCGAGGAAAGTGCAGAGACGTGCATACAGTAAACGGCGTCAACTGAATGTTCCTCGGATTTGGAAACGTCACGCGCGCTGCAAAAAGGAGATGAAGAAATTAGATTTAGTGAAGGAATGTGTGTGTGCTAGTGTCCATGTGCGTGGTAGTCTAGAATACAGTTACTTATGCGCGATGATACTTGTGCAGATACTTATATGTGTAACGAGTGGAGTTGTAGAGTGTAGGTAATGATCATTACTGTACTTGATAGCTCGATGGCATTCAGAGGGCTGAGATCGCCTCGGGTCCAAGAATGGCTAGGACTTTCGAGCGCGAGCGCT
The DNA here is from genome assembly GCA_038091095.1 of Leccinum incarnatum. Lineage (NCBI taxonomy): Eukaryota > Fungi > Basidiomycota > Agaricomycetes > Boletales > Boletaceae > Leccinum > Leccinum incarnatum. Next base: position 6,144 of record JBBPNG010000428.1, read on the forward strand.
GTTCGGCTTCGGCTTCGGCTTCGGCCATGTTGTTGTAGACCGTTGCGAGACCCGCCCAAGAGGGTTCCTCCTTGTCGAGGTGCTCTCCACCACTGCACTCGGTCTCTGATTCGGACTCGGAGGAGGGGTAGAGGAGGAGCATTCAAGTTGGGGGGGTGGGGACGCGAGTCTCGGCTTCAGATGGTGGAGGGGAGTAGTCGATGGGAGAGGTGATGTAGCGGAGGGGGACGCTGTGGAGTAGCTGCGGGAGCGCGATTGGCATGTTCAAGGGCCTGTAGATGAACGAGTGACTGGCGTCGGTATCCTCGCCGTCAGAATCGTAGTCCTCGTCCTCGTCATCTGCGTCGCCATCATCATCCCCATAGCTATCGTAGGCTGATTCGTAGCTATCTTCGTCATCCTCTTCATCATCGAAATCGTCGTAGTCATCCTCTTCAAGATCGTACTCGTCGTACTTGGGATCAAAATCGTGGTAAGTGACGGGATCGAGAGGTCCGACGGACTCGTATCGCCTCTCGTGTTCGATGCGTGCCTGCACAACATCTGCTGGGAGAGGAGGGGGATATGCAAACGGGTCTGAGATGTCCCATACGAACGAGGGCGGAGAACGCCTCAATTTTCTGCGAAGCCGTTCTAGACGGGGAGGAAGTTGCGGGCGATGAACAGGGGCAGCGTCACGTGCGATGGTGATGCCGAGAACGTTCGAAGCTTTGCGATCTGAGGTGCGAAGAGCAGTGAGAGCACGGTGAGAGAGAGGAGAATCCATGTTTGAATACTTAGACGGGACCGAACGTGCTGGATTAAATACCCATGAGAGTGTCTATTGTCCATCAGAGTTGTGGATCCAAGCATTGTGGAAGTACTAATTCTGGGTATGTGGACCATCGTCGTCACGTCAACTGTCAAAGCGTACGAGATGGTATTGGTTTCGCTTTGACCAAGTAGTATCAAAGCAAGGACGAGCCTGTGTATCATCTAACCGATATTTTGAACCCCGAATATGACGCGAACAACGAGCTCGAGGATACTGAAGACGCTGCACGGACAGCTGGTTAGTATGATATATATAACCGGATGGGAACGCTCAAAATAGCACACATTTGGTCCACCTTCCTCATAAAACGAGGCTAGCTTCCCGACATCTCTCGGTACGCTACAACGGAGGGGAATACTTACAAAAGAAAAAGACCAGGTATCCAAAGGTAAGAATGCGTCATATGACTCCAACTCATGTCATCAACTTGAGGCCTGTACCTTGCCTGTACCCCTGTTGATCCGGAAAAACATGCCTGCAAACATGAGCAAGACCTGTCGTCACACCCACCATCAGTCTCGGTTTGTGCCAAAATACGGAGTTGAAGTGATGAGAGGACAGGGGAATCAACGTACGTTGAAGGCAACGAATCCAAGAATGATAAATAAATCCCTCCAGTGGTTTCCATATGAGATATTGAAGGATGACTGCAAAAATACGTTTGACGATCGCACGGGGCAGAAGTGGCACTGCGCGGTCGCATCCGGGTTGGTGAGATAACCGTCCGTGAAGAAAAGAAACAGGTTCATGTAGGTACCACAGCTCATCCCTGAGGGTGGTTCCAAGGTGACGAGCTCAGTAGATGTGCAGGTTATTAGCTGGTCACCAGCAACTAGGATGTAGGAAGAGCGTTCGTCAGTGTGGTCCTGACACGGAGAAAGTGGGGACATTCACCTTGACCATATAGACCCTCAATAATATAGGTAAATGGGGAGAGGTAATACATCCACTTCCACCAGCCCAATTGAAAATATGGCTGCAGGACGCCGGCACTGTGAGGTCGCCATCAATACAAACCAGACATGTCCTGTCATAAGGAATCAATACGTACCAGAGCATCATAAAGCAGACCATTGTGATGAACACTGTACTAGCAATGATCGCATTGGGAGAGACTGTGGCAATTGCCAATGCAAGCGTGGTGTGGAATAATGGGAATACGATGCAGTAAAAGAGGTAGGAGAAACCAGCGCGAGAATTGTCGAAGCCAGAAGACCAATACCAGCAGACAAAGAACAAGGGAATCGCAAGTATATTAACCGAAATTTCAATCAGGCTCTGAGAGACGAGGAACGCCGACCAAGTGTATATTCTCGAAGGATGTTCCCTGACTTCATAGACAATTTGGCGCTCGATAAACTTGGCCTGCGTTTGCTGTGCCGTGAGCACACACATTATCAGGGCCAAGATTACAGACTATAGAGTCAAGGGATGTCATTGGTTCCCCGCAGTTATGTTCGAACATAGAAGGTACGCACAAGAAGTTTGTCCTGAAGTCCCTGCAAAGAGTTCGTGGCACCGAAATACGAAAATCCGATGAGCATTCCACTACAAGCACAACCCAGCAGTTTCGAATAGACTAACACGGGGTCTCGCCAATAAGACACGAAACCACAATGAGTGACTACTGCAAGTTGCTTCACCCAAGAACTTGCAAACTCGGAGTGCGATCCAGAAGCCATGATGGGCCTAGACTCTCCTTGATGGATACTTTCGAGTTGCAGGTTCAGCTCGATTGCTTCGGGTGAATTTGCCCAAACATGACTCCAGTCAGTCATGCACTGGCAGGTTGCTGCAACTCCAGCTCCAATGACATTTAACATATACTCCGCCCTACAGTGAGTACAACATGCTCAGCTGACACTCCTGCACAGTTAGGGGCAGCACTCACGGATTTGCATCGGCGGGACAGTGAGCAGCGCCATTTCTCTCGAGATATTCAATCACCGTCATAGATTCCTCCCCGATGTCGCCAAAGTAGACCGTTTTGCCGCCTTTCTGCAGAAGCAGTAATCGATCAAAGAGCTGGAACAGTTCTCCAGAGGGCTGGTGGATCCTATACATAACCACTTGTCAGCATCACGTGCCACAGTACTCGTGGAACGGACTGACGTGCAAAGGATAGCAAGCCCACTGTCAGCAAGCTGACGAAGAAACTTAACGAGAGCCCATGCTGACTGAGAATCGAGACCGGAGGTAGGTTCATCGAGAAACAGTAACAGTTTTGGCTGTGATCCTCGTCAGCCAAGCGCAAAATGGGCGGAATTGTTCGTCTCACTCTGGCGGCGAGCTCAACGCCGATCGTAGTGCGTTTCCTGTGCTCCACATCAAGGGAGCCAACTATGGCGTCTGCATAAGCTTTCAAGCCACACATCGTCAAGCACTTGTCGACACTGTTCAAGAACAACTAGGCATCAGAAATGGGATAGACATTGATGCAAGTGAAGACATACTAAGCTTCCTTTTCGGCCATCGGAACAGATGCAGGTTGTCGAAGTCTTGCCGAGAATAGAAGGGCCTCCCGAACAGTTGACTCTGGGTTGTGAGCGTCCAACTGCTGAACGTACGCCGTCTGGGAAGCAAAATTTGCGGGGAGCGGATATCCATTAACTAGGCGATCACCACCCACTATACCGCCCGGGATGCGCTTAGCAAGTACATCCAGCAAAACCGTCTGTCAAATAATCAGCATCAATAGTGCTCACATCCCGATTTCGCACCTTTCCTGCACCGGATTCCCCCATCAATGCTGTCAACGTTCCAGGAGTGATATAGCCACAGATACCATCCAGCAGCGTACGCATCTTCATTCCAGAAGTACGTATATCGTAGGAAATTTTTTTCCACGAGAATATGTCAGCTTCATTGGATCTTTCGCCTTCGACGATGTCGGTGGCGTTCAATAAGTCCCGCCTTTCACAGGAATGGTTTGTAGAAACTTTTTCTTTGTCTGGAACCTGGTGGACGAGAACACTCCCTTCATTATATAGTGTCATCGTGGTATCCTGCACATTCTGCTTCTTGAATTGAGTGGAGAAGAGGAGAGTTCCAAGGAAGCCGAAGCCGAAGATACATAGAATCCAAAAGTTCTGTGTGACAAGAGTAGTCTGTCATTATGTAAATGTGAGACGGCAACATTCCTTACCTTCCAGAGGTTTGAATAAGAATATCCGAAAGATGCATATATGTAGGCTTCTCCAGGTACAGTCGCCATACCAGATTCTGAGCCTACAACAGCGCACACCTGGTTCGTGAGGGTGACATTCTCGTACCCAGGTCCTGACGGGACAAGTAGCGCACACATCCCATTAATAGTGTGGAATTCATTGACAACCAAAGACTCGAGCACATAACGGAGGGGCTGTGGAACGTGATATCAATACCGACGACGGGACGGGACACATCTTCGCACTCACATTTACATAAGATAGCCACTGAAACGCCCCAATAATGTCCTTGATAGGGATGGCATATCCACTGTACAGCATCATGAATAGAAGAGTCGCGCCGACCGCCGGGATAGCGATCGAGATACCAGGGCAGAAGGCTGCAATGCTTCTGATGCAACATTTCAAGAGAAATGTCGTGATAAAGACGAATAACAGAAAAGTACTGCAGGATTTGTAAGTGAGCGCACCACCTTTGGTATGCTGAAAGAAAATATCATACAAGAATTGCTCCGTCGTTCTCTGAAGACCAACCAAAAAGTACAGTATGATCGCCTTGACGGTGACCGCAAGGAAACTGATTGGGATGTCAGCAATGGTGTGAGCCAGGGCCTCGATAAAGGGGTAATATAAGGCTCCTTTTTGATGACGAATGACGATTAGGCGCTGAGAAAAGAGACCTGGGAGTTCGACTATGGAAAAAATAGAATCGCAAAACAGGAGACTGATAAGGCAATCAATGTGCTTGTACCCGTGTTTTGTAGAATATACATACAGGAAGAGCAAACACACCCGCGAGGAGTATGCATTCGCGGTGCTCCCTAAGTGAAGGAACTCGATCCCCATTAAAAGAGCCAGTAAAATCTGCAATCTATAGTTATTCATAGATTAGTGCATGGTCTCCACCAATTAGGCTGAATCAATACCAACCCAATTTGAAAGGCGAGCGTGATTTGGTCACCTTTCAATATTTGTAATCGGCGCCATACCACTGCACGGACTTGCATGAGTATGGATAGTACGTATGAAGAGCTCTGAGGGGCATGCTCGCTCGTGGCGCTCATTTCATAGGCCTTCTTAAGCTCCGGCTTGTTCACGAACAGGCTGTAGTATGAATCCATTGACGACCGGTTGAGCTGCCCGTGGACGGACGCTCGAAAATAAGCAGCCATCTCATCGGCAGTTCGGGGCACAGTGTCCTGGAATCCATATCGGATCTTCCTGGCGTTTGGATCCGTTGCTGTACGAGGATTGTTAGTACACAACATACATGGAAGAAAAGTGCAGAAATGTACATGCTACCAAGAAATCGGATGTCGTTTGCCTATTCCGAGGTTCGTACCCCATGTTCATAAAATACTGTTTTGCCTCTGTGGCGGGCCCAAGATAAGCCATCTTTCCGTCGTGGATGACGCATGCTTTATCGAACAGCTCGAACAGCTGCTCTCCGGCTTGATAAATGGAGACCACCGTCGCGACATTGGCAATATCGGTCACAGCGCGAAGTATACGGATGAAATCGTGCGCCGTGGACGAATCCAAACCACGCGTCGAACTAAACGCATCCACATTAAAAATGCGGTCGGGCAATGAAAATGACGATACGCACTTGTCCCAACAAACGATCCTGCCTCTTGCAGACATGACCTCAGCGATAGACACTCTCTTCTTCTCACCGCCAGAAATGCCTCTGAGAAACGAATTGCCAACGATGGTGTCTTTGGCACCTTGAAGTCCCAAGAGGCGCATGAGTAGTTCTGTCGTACGCGAGGCACCAGCCCTTTTCGACTGGTCGTTTGCCCTACCGCTTGGGGTCCTCATCGTAGATGCGAAGTCGATTGTTTGCTGGACCGTAAGAGTCGGGAAGTGAACGTCATCCTCTGGACAATAGATGACATCACCGCGGTACCGTTTCTCAATCTCATCCGAGGTAAACGAGTCGTAGAGAACATCACCAAGGACACTGTGATATTCTCTGCGATGGTTGGCGAGTGTTTTTAGAAAGGTACTGCATCCCGAACCCGGACGTCCAAGGACGACTGTGTCGAAGGGAGATTCTATGCATAAGCCAGGGCCAGTAAGGAAACAGAGAGGGGTTTACGCACGCAACATCTCCCCCGGAAAAACGACACCGTCAAAACCTGAGATGATATCGCGAGCTGGGGGATGACGCAAATTCTGAATGAACTTCCTTATTGACCGAGGATAGAACAACGATGCGAGATTATGTTGAACAGATGTATGGGCGTCGAGTCCTATGACGCGTAGGTCTCTAAACATGACGCCCAGCTTTCGGATTTGAATGCTGTCTTCGCCAGACCTTGTACGAGTGACCTGTTTGTCCTTCACGATAGCAACCAGAAACGAGGAGACTTACACAAGCTCTTCTACCAGCGACTTTATGTCTAACGTGTCGTTTGGGGATGCGGTAGATCTGGCATAGTTTTGCGATTGCTTGTCCCGACCCTGGATGTCGAAATTCGATGCACGTAGTTGTGTCTCGGGGCTGGTCATGGTTCAGTACTCGATTTGAACAGTACTGCAATGCTCGAACTTACCAGAAATTTTACCCGAGGGCCCGGAGGCAGCCAGAGCCGAGCCAGAGGCTGCCCAGCCGACCTCCATAATTTAGAGTTGTCCCAGCAAAAGTAAAGCAAGGACCCCAAGTTGCGAGATCCTTGGCTTCCTTTTTCGCTCAAGTTTTGAGAGTTCTGATTGGAAGAGAGGCCTACAAGAGTGCGTCAGGCAGTGACGTTCGCTGTATGTAAAGGCTGAGCTTGGTGACAGTGGCGGTTTTTCATTGTTCTGCCGAAAATGCAAAGTTCAATGACACTAATTTGGGTGGGAAATGCAAATGCAAGTATCCAACATACGAAACATGTTTACAATGGCGAGTTGCGGTGGCTCATACCTTCCTTCTCGTCAGTTACTGATATGCGTGTAATGTAGTAAAGGCACTCCGGGCTTGGATTCCAGGATTAGCACACTGCCGAGTCCCGGTGTCTCACGGTTGAGGCGGTGAACGCACCGGTACTACGATTGCTTTCATAAGGTTGAACCATGGGAGTCAATGAAGAATGTTTCAGAAGAAACTTGAAAGTGGCTTGACTTCGTCTGGAGGACGATTCGAAGGGCCCGGAGCTCGTGCAAGCTTCCAAAGACTCTGCTGGTGCGCTATTATTTTTTTTTTTTTCATTCTGCACGCGCATATGTTCAAGGGCGCTCTAGGTTAACTACCAACGTCCTCTAGCTGCAGTCGAGACGGTTCGTTTCACTTTCCTCTTGTTTGGCTCACGGAGTAATCTCACTTCGCTGTTCGACAGACGAACGCGATGCTTGTTGTCTTTATCTTCCCTCACGATGAACTACCCAGAGGTCCAACAACGTGCACAGGCGGAGATCGACAGCGTGATTGGGTGGCAGCGGCTTCCAGACTTTGAGGATAGGGCATTGTTGCCATATGTGGATGCCTCCATGCGGGAGACAATGAGGCGGCACGCAGTATTGCATATCGGTGTGCTCGCTTTCTTACGATGGTTCTTCTATCTTCGCTGACATTCTTTTCCAAGCACTGCTATGCCGACAAGCGAAGACGAGATTTATCAAGGGTACTCCATTCCCCAAGCATGCCAACTGGCAACAGTTTAAGTGGCTCCGCTGGACCATTTTGTCTGCAAGCAGTATGACGATCATCCTCAATGTCTGAGAATCGGAATGCCGCTCTTTTTGTGTGCGCATACGACAACGACGGGCATTGGCAGGGTGATGTCGCGCAACGAGCAAAAGTATCCCCACCCCGAGGCGTTCATGCCAGAGCGGCCCTTGGACAAGGACGGTAGGCTATTCGACGTTCGGTTTTCCTGGACCTGTTTGACAAGTTTCTCACGCGACCAGTGAAGCTGACCAGAGATATTATATCGATATGAGTATGTGCATGAATTGTGGGAGTAGCCCCGTTCGACCAGTTCGGTGCAGGTGTGGCGATCATCTTGAATGTCTGGTAAGAATAGCAGCTAAAGTTTGTGTGCGTACAACGACGGTGATGGGTCATGGCAGGGCGATATCGCACAACGAGAACAAGCATCCAAGCCCCGAGGTGTTCACGATAGAGAGGTTCTTGGATGAGCAAGGTAGGCTGAACGATGGCAAGGTCCCTTTCGTGTTTGGATTCGAGCATCGAATCTGGTACATCAACGGCGACATTAGCTAGAAATATTTATTGTCTTCTGACAAACACCTCATGCAGCCCTCGAAGACACGAGGCCTCCCTGTGGTCTACGATGGTATGCATTCTGGCGTTGTTCAGGATCGACAAGACGGAAGGGTCTGAGAAATTGAAGTGGACAACGGGATTCTCGAGGCGAGTAGTCGTCTAGCCAGTCTGAGTCTCAGAGGCGTTCAAGCTGACGCGGGTGCTCAGCCATCCGCTCCCTTTCCCGTGTAAGATCATTCCGAGAGACAAAGGGATGGATGGTCGAAAACTGGCGGGCTTGGTGATTGCGAGCCATGTTGACCCATGACATATCTTCCTCGACTGTATTCACGGGCTTTCGAAATTCCACGTCTCATCGCGCTGTGATATTAAACAAAAATCAGATGAGAAACGGTAGTTCATTGCTCCCCACTACGCGACGCCTCCGTCCACTCCCCGTCCACCAAACGGAAAACAGTTTCGAAATAATCCACATGCCACCTGATACTAGAGGCAGGACCGATGCTGTCATTAAGGACACGTGGAATTTCGGGCAAGTAGGCTGGTATCATGTCATCATCCCAGCTATAAATTCCGAAAAACACCTAGAGAAGCGATGAGGGAACAGTAAGTGATCAAGCGACTATGCGAGCCACCCAACAGGGGACAACAGCTCGACTTACGTCCGTAACTGGGCGCTCATTGTCCACTCGCAGCATGAGCGAGCGAAGGGAAGAAAAGTTCGTCCACGCAGTGGGAGCATCCGACATGTTCCGCAAGATATCTCGAGCCATTCCTGGAGGATCCTCTACGGCGAAAAAGAGACACAGCACTTCTAGAGACCGTGGTGCTGTTGAGAGGATGATATCCAGCCTCGATACGTCACTGTCGTCCATGAATACATTTTCATGGGTAATATCGACATACAGCTCCGTGACGGCAGAGTGACGGAGCCAGTCCACCTGACCGCAAATGAGAAGCTGATAATCTGTGCGAAATGAGCGCAAGTGCCCTTTATCGACGGCGGCGATGGGGGAATACTGCCTGAGGCAATCAACCACGGAAAGTTTGGAAAGTCTGAGATTCTTCTCGGGTTTCGTGTCTGCGGAAAGGCGCTGAAAACTACAATTGTGGAATGCCAGATCCTCGAGCAATGGCAGCGCCACAATCGCGCTCCAGTGCTCTGCTCCCACCCGGCAGCTCGCAAACTGAACCGTACGGATGTTCTTCATGTGCGCCATCACAGCAATGTACTGACGGCTCGCCAATGAGCTATCTTCAGAGTACCCCCAGTTTGTGAGATGGCACAACTTCACCGTCCGGGCGAGGGCGAGGGCAAGAGGTTGCTGTGCAGCTATATGTGCGTACAACGTAGAGCCACGCAATGCCTTGTGGGTTGGCTCGCCAGTGTCGCCACCGGCAGGAGACACGGGTTCAGAAAATTCGACAAACTCGTATACGCGTGGAAGGCAGACGTTGGCAAAGAGCCTGCAAACGCGAGAAAGGTCGACAAATACTTCCAGATCCTCTTGCGATAGATATTTGGTCCCAGGTGGTGCGATAACGTCGAAGATGTGAAGGTATATCTCGTTTGGTATTGTAGGCAAGATTCGGTCGACCTTTCGTCGTTCTGGAGCTGGGAAAAGAGGCAAGAATTCGAGACAATGGGCAAGACGAAAATGCATTGTGAACTCACTGGACCACCCAAAGAGAGTCATGTCTACTGCAAACCAGGCGCGATGCAAAACGTAAGGTGGTAAGCAATTGTGAGCAGTGCAAATTTGTGTATACGACTTGCCATGATCTTTCTTAGATTGCCAGTTTCTCACGCGAGGTCTCGCTGCATATACAGCGTGCAGGACGTTCGAGACATCGATGCAGCGTGCGTGCAGTAATTTACACCAGCGCTCCATGGTAGTATTTTACTACAAGACTTCCTCCAACCACTCCCCGTCTACCCATCGGAAAACTGTCCCGAAATAATCCACACGTCTGAGACTACAGGTAGTAGCAAGTTTGTAACGAAGGAAATCCAGAACTTCCGTATCCAGAACTTCCGGCGAGTTTTCTAATGAGAGGTATGCAAAAAAAACAAGAACTCTTTCAGCATAGACCTATTAGAATGAGGGGGTCCATACCATCTATGCCCTGGGAAAATTCCTGGAGGACGGACGGTACGATAAGTGATCGAGTGACCGTGCGAGACGCCAGACATTAACTCACGTCCGTGATTGGCATCTCATAGATCTTATTGTCCGCTCGCAGCGTCAGCGAGCGAAGCGAAGAAAGGTTGGTCCAAGCCATGGGATACTCCGACATGCTTTTCAAGACGTCTGCAGCTATTCTGCGAGCGGCCAACACATCAAGTGAGAAACGTAGCGTCTCGAGAGACCGCGGCGCTCCGTTCAGGAGTGACAACAGACCCCAGGAGTATGACCCGGCCGGTAAATCATCCTCCGAGATGTAGAAGTGCAGATCCTTGAGGCGAGGCTGACACAGCCAATCCTGTCCATCATTGGCGACAACTAAGTCATCGTAATCCTCGATGCTCGTGTGCAGGTGCCGCATGTCGATGACCGAACCAAGTCGCTCAGATGCCAAGCAGTCAAAGAGGTACAGATGGGTCAGCTCGACCTTTATCTGGGGTTCCGAATCCGTGGGGTCGTGCAGAAAAACGCACTTGTGAAACCTCAGGATCTTGAGCGAAGGCAGCGTCGCAAGCAGGTCCCAATGGTCCTCGACCACAGAGAAGTCTAGAAACTGGACCTCACGGATGTTCTTCATCTGTGAAATTGCAGCAATGTACAGCCTGCCCACCGACGAACGCACGTCACGAGTATCCGAGCCTGCAAAACAGCATAGCCTCACTAGGCCTGCAAGCGCGAGTGCAAGAGGCTGCTCTGCGGCAATCTGTGCGGACAATATGGAGCCGGGTGTCACCTTGTATATGGGCACACTATCACGGATTGAGAAGCCAGAAAACCTAACAAGCTCGTATACGCGTGGAAGGCAGATGTTGGCAAAGAACCTGCAAATACAAGAAAGATTGGACAACATCTTGAGTTGCTCAGACGATAGGTTTTCGGCTGCAGTGCCAGGTGGGGCGATGAAGTCGAAGATGTGAAGGTATATCTCATTTGGTATTATTGACAAGACTCCGTCGGTACTCTGTCGTTCTGGAGCTGGGCAAAACGGCGGAAGTTTGTGTTAACGAGGAGATAAATCACACTGTGAACTCACTTGACCACTCGAAGAGGGACATGTCTACTGCACGCAACACGAAAGATCAGCTTGAAGTATAGCTGGTGGTGGGTCCAGTGAAAACTAAGCGGTTCCCACACCCTGGACCAGCGCACAGTGGCGTAGCACTGCTTCCTCTCTTGCCTGCACCACGTCCGAGCTCATCCAACTTGCAGCGCTCGTCCGAGCCCTTTCAGCGCACCCGCCCGACCCACAGCCATACCCAGCAACTAGGGCTCCTGGGCCGCGCTGGAGAGCGCTTCGCATAGTAACTCCCAGCGCATGGAACGCTGGTCAAACTGCACATCGTGGGGGTTGATGGAACACTTGGGGAAGGCTCGTCACCAATACCAGCCACCTTCGACTGCTCAGGCTACTCCTCCTACCCGGCCTACCCGGTCCAAAAAATACAGTGAGACTTCTTCTCTGCTATTCGTCGACACCTGTGAGCTGAATGTTCATACGAAATCGAAATGGGGTGTCAATTATCGGGCTCTTGCCCTCACCACCTCACCCTGCCTTGCCCTCACGGCGTGGGGCGTCCGCCCCGTGCAGTGCACGACAGTCACTGACTCACCGTTTACTCCCGCTCATTTGCAAATTGCAATGCAACTGGACGTCGCCCTCGTCTTCGCCATCACCGTTCCCCTCTTGCCTATCCACCGGGCTCTCCAGCCGTCGCTATTAGTACCCCTGCACTTTTGTTCCGCCGAACTCATTGAAATACGCGATTTGGTATTTGAATTTCGTTGACAAACCACCTTAGATTTTCACTTGTTCCTGCACTTATGTAGATCTCGCGTGATAGTCACTGTAACAACCAGTGCAATATGGGAATGGCAGTCGTAATGTCATGGGCCCGAACGAAGGTTGGGGCGAAGGTTTGGTAGTATATTGCTACGAGACTCCCTCCAACCACTCCCCGTCTACCCATCGGAAAACTATCCCGAAATAATCCACATGTCTGAGACTACACGCAGTACCAAGTTTGTAACGAAGGAAACCCAGAACTTTGGGCGAGTTTTCTAATAAGATGTATGCAAAGCAAACACAAGAATTCTTTCAGCACAGACCTATTAGAATGAGGGGGTCCATACCATCTATGCACTGGGAAAGCTCCTGGAGGACGGACGGAACGATAAGTGATCGAGCGACCGTGCGAGACGCCAGACATTGACTCACGTCCGTAACTGGCATTTCATCGTCCTGGTCCACTCGCAGCGTCAGTGAGCGGAGCAAAGAAAGGTCGGTCCAAGCCCTGGGATGCTCCGACATGATTTCCGAGACGTCTGCAGCTATTCTGCGAGCGGCCAACACATCAAGTGAGAAACATAGCGTCTTGAGAGACCGCGGCGCTCCCATGAGGAGTGAAAACAGACTCCCGTCGGAGTACAACCCGGCCCATATATCATCCTCGGAAACGTAGAAGTGCAGGTCCTTGAGGCGAGGCTGACACGGCCAATCCTTCCCATCATTGGCAACAACTAAGTCTTTGTAATTCTTGGTGCACGTGTGCAGGTACCGCATATCGATGATTGAACTAACTCGCTGACATCCCATGCAGTCAAAGAGGCACAGATGGGTCACCTTGACCTTGATCTCGCGTTCCGATTCGGGATCGTACGGAAAACCGCACAGTTGAGACGCCATGACCTTGATCTCGCGTAGCGGTGTTTCGCGGTCGGGCAGAAAACCGCACTCGTCAAACCTCAGCATCTTGAGCGAAGGCAGCTTCGCAAGCAGGTCCCAATGAACCTCGTCCACAAGGACGTGTTCAAACTGGACCTCACGGATGTTCTTCATCTGTAGAATTGCAGCAGTGCACAGCCTGCCCACCGACGGACGCACATCGCGAGTATCCAGGCCTATGAAATGGCACAGCTTCACTACGCCTGCAAGTGCAAGTGCAAGAGGCTGCTCCGCGGCAATCTGTGCGGACAACATGGAGCCAGGTGTCGCGTTGTACTTGTGCACGCCATCACAGTACTCGAAGCCAGAAAACCTGACAAGCTCGTATACGCGTGGAAGGCAGATGTTGGCAAAGAACCTGCAAATACAAGAAAGATTGGACAACATCTTGAGTTGCACAGACGATAGGTTTTCGGCCGCAGTGCCAGGTGGGGCGATGAAGTCGAAGATGTGAAGGTATATCTCGTTTGGTATTGTTGGCAAGACTCGGTCAACACTCCGTCGTTCTGGAGCTGGGCAAAACGATGAAAATTTGTGTCAACATGGGAGATAAAACACATTGTGAACTCACTTGACCACTCGAATAGGGCCATGTCTGCTGCACGCAACGCGAAAGATCTCAGTAAAAGAGCAAGTTGATGTTCTGGTGGAGGGTATTGCCGTGCTGTATTCCCACACCCAGCGCACTGTGGCGCAGCGAGGCCCGACTCGGGCTTCTTCTCTTGCCTCCACCACGTCGCTCGTCCGAGTTCGTCTCAGCGCATCCGTCCGACCACAGGTCACCCCATACCCGGCAACTCGGGCTCCCGGCCCAGGACGGAGGGCGTCCAGTCCTCCCAGCGCATGGTGCGATGTCCAAAGAGGGTCAAACTGCACATCGTGGGGGTTGAAATTGAAATTGAAACGGATGGAAAGTACTTGGGGAAGGCTCGTCGCCGATGCAATCACTCGACATCGCAGTTCAACTCCGTTAGCCTCAATTCCAGCCGCCTTCTACTGCTATTCCGGTCCAAAGTCCCTTCCTTTCGTTGGAAATCTGCTCAATTTGAGCACGTCCGTGCCTTTTCTTTCGTATACGGAGTGGTCCAAAAAGTACAGTGAGACTTTTTCTCTGCCATTCATCTACACCTGTGACCTGAATGTTCATACAAAATTGAAGTAAAATAGCAATTGTAGGAACAGGCGAGATCCTCTATATGCGCGCCATGCGCCAAGAATTCGTGGTATTGAACTCAGAAGAAGTCGCCAAAGCATTGCTCGAACAACGTAAAGACTACTCGTGCACGTACGAAAGTTGAGGCTGACACTAGTCTCGCGGCGAAAACGTCCATTTCTTTCTTTGTGGCCAACGGCCGAAACACTGAGACGGCGAGCAACAGAACAGGACCACTCTATACGTGCGACTACGAGGTACTATGAGTACAAGGGGCTACTGCCTATCGCTACGGCGGATCGGGTAGATATAGGACAGGGCACGGCTTACATGCGTACGGTAATTTCAGTTTTGTGAGTCGGTGAGACGAAAGCAAAAGAGTAGAGCGAGATCATAGCAGCAAAAAAAAAGAAGAAAAGAAATCAAATCAAATCACTCTTTCGTCAGGAGGTGTGTGATGCTCATTGGGTTTATCTTTTCTCGTGCCTTCGTCGCGTTGAGGAGCTCTGGGATGCTCATTGGGTTTATGGCCTTTTCTGGTACTGCCGTCGCGTGTGCACTGCTTGAGGCCTCTTCTCTTCCTGGTGAGTTGAGGAGAGTTTCTATGTTCATAAACTGCCTTCTTGAGGTGTTTATTGTGATTTCTGTTGCCGCCGTCGCATATGCATCGCTTGTGACCCCTTCTGTCAAACATCCGAGTCTTATCAGAGAGATCACTACCTGTAATTGGAGAAAACCTGTCACGTTCTGTGTCATCGTCATCCTTCTGAAGAAGCTGAAGAAGGGACAGTTTGTCCTGCGGGTACATGTATACTTCAGATGCCCTCTGGTGCTTCGCGGATGCTCTGTGATATGACACAATTGTTCCGCTTTGACGTATGTCCCCGTACTGACAGGTGAACTGATAGGTGTATCTCAACAAATCCGAACCAATTTGCTGGAATTTTCGGAAGCCATTGATCATGATCTGACCTACCATAAAAATAGACGTCAGTGCAGAGCATGTAGACATAACGCTTGTCAACCTTTTTTTGTCCAACGGAGATTGTCTTTGTAACTTGTACCTGAAAACACTACTATTAATCCGCTCTCCGCCATTTCCCCACGTATTTGAAGAATGTCACCCTTCACGACTTTTCCAGAACGGGTGGTGGGATTGATTCCAGGGGCGGGTTCCTGAAGGCTTCCGAGGAAATATGCCAACAGAATGGCCTGAACATCATTCTTGTCTTCCATTATGACATCCCTACACAACGCTAGGATCTTCATTCAGAGCGTTGTGGAGCATCGTTCGCATCTCCACAGCATCACTGCACGCTTACCCTTGCTTCCGGCGGGGGGGCCATTTGGTGTAAGAAGGTAAAGCGGAGGAGTCGCTGATCAGGAATGAGAAAAACTGAGAGACACTTTGTTATCTACCCTTGAATTTCCGATTACGGTCAATCTGTAATGCTAGGCTGAGTTCTAAAATTGAACAACCGATCCGAACTAGTTGTTCTATTTGTGCTTGTTATCCAAAAAGGATAAGGGGCTGCACTTTCCCACGAATTACGAGGGTTGTATATAATATTGATGTCGTGCGTGATCGTTCCACCTGACGATTCAGATATACGTGTTCGCTCAAGCATTTACTGGTGACCGAGTGCTACTATCGTACTACATTTCGACGAGGCAATTCACTATCCAAGCCAACTCATTGGTACCGCATGATGACATTGCATACTATCACGCCTTCGTGTCCTGTATTATAATACACTGACCACTCCAGATCCACCAAATTGAAAACCTCCATATATCACACCTGCCTGTCCTATACTATAATGTCTTCTGTCCACACCCCGTCCACCAAACGGAAAACCGTTCCGAAAAAATCCACACGCCTGAGATTGGTGCCGTAACCGGACGCAAGTCCAAGCTTGTCGTGAAGGATACGTCGAACCCTAGGCAAATTATCTGATGCGCCATGCAGCGAGGCATAGCAAACACGATCAGCCTTTCAGCGTAGGTCTTACACATGTGGAGATCCATACCATTTATAGATCGGGACAGCTTCTACAGAGAGGGGAAATCAAAAGTAATTCAATGACCAAGCAAGACATCAACTTACGTCCGTGACCGGCGCCCCATCTACCACTCGCACCGTGAACGAGCGCAACGAAGAAAAGCTCCCCCATGTAGCAATAGCCAACATGTCTGTCAAAACGGATAGAACGCTTTCGTCGCTTTCCCGAGTATCTGGCGATTCAACCAGGAAAGACAGCACCTCGAGAGACTGTGGGATTTGCGGGAGGGCGCGATCCAGGTAGTAGTCCATTTCATCAAGTATTGCTTCCTTGTTAGCATGGAAGTGCAGTTCTGTGACGGCAGAATTGAGTAGCCAATCCTCCCCTTGGCGAGACGAGACTGAATCGAAATCAATAAAGTCCATCGACAATATGTGCAAGCATTCCATATCCACCCTTTTGATAGGCTCTAGATACGTGTCGTCGCATTTAACCACACTAAGTCGAGACAATTTCAACTTCTTGGGTTCAAGTTCGACACGCCGTAGAAAAGGGGGATCGATCGAGCACATATGGAACGACAGATCCGTAAGGGACGAAAG
>JBBPNG010000429.1:0-22995 GCA_038091095.1 Leccinum incarnatum
AATCACCGCTTGCCCTGTGGATGGATGGGCTGCCGACTCAAGAGTGCGAGTGATAGATTGAACCGTGAAAGCATCGTGCGTCACATTCGGGAAAAACACATGGGCTACAAGCGAGCCTGAGGTACGAGTTCTCCCCCGTGCTTGCGAGGGATGTTCGGCGCTCATTCTCATCCAGGGGTTTCGACACGCCGACGTTGATAGTCACACCAGACTCATCTATGCCTACTACTATATCTTCGTGTCAGTAGCCACCCAAGAAATTCCTCGCTTTGCAATTGCCTTTTGGTGGTGTCAGAATTTTCTTGCAGGGTCAAAATTTCGCAGTGGATTGAACACAAAAATACTGTGTTTCTTATTCGTGCAGAAAGCGAGAATTTTGCGCTCTTGATAAATACAATCGTTAAGAACGAAAACGGAATCCTCGTGCTTCACCTCTTACCAGTGGTCATCAATTGATCTAAACCAGATCAAACTGTTGTTGTAAGTAAAGATGCGCTGTGACACCGGGTACATCCCTCGGAAATGAATACTACGGAGATGTCCGAAAAAGAATGAGCGATAGACACTAATACATGCACTGGTCGATGGAAGACGGGTGTTCAGTATGGGGACACAAGGCACAATCGAGTTACGACGAGGAGAATATACTCAAACGAAAAATATTGAGGGAGGGTATAGTTGTGCACGAGGTTGCGGGGTGCTGAGATCGAATTTACGATTGTCGTGAAGCCATCATAGATCTAAGAGCAGTGTAGACAGCGTGGCGGGGAAAAAGTTTGAAAGCCAGAAGAGTTGAAGTGGCACCGCTCCACCAATAAGATTGGAGGCGCTTTGCTGGTCCTGAGAATGAAAGATTATATCGATGGCGTCAAAATTTGCATCCCCCTTGGTATTTCCATGCATGCAGGGTGAGGGCTATGGTCGAGGACAGATTCAAAGTGAAGTTGACTTTGTGCCGCAAGTTATAGGCACTGCTGGAGGGTTAGGGGAAGACGGGCGACGTGTTACTAGGCGAGAACGATGCGTCTCAGGCGATATTCGGGGGGTTGGGGCTTCAAATAGTAGCAACTTAAAACAGTTGAAATGCATTCAATGTGCGAAAACAAGGAATATCGTTGCAAGCTCATGTGATGATCCCGGTTTAGTGATCATGGTCTGAGCCCGGCTTGACTGGGTACCAACATCGCAGCGTAGGTGGACGAGGAGGGTGTAGTGGGTGCGGGAGAGCGAGGGGGTAGGTGCACAGCAACGCGAATAGGCGAGGAGGACATGTGAAGGCACAGCGCGCGTCGACGATGCATTTTGGGTGGAATGAATCATTGGACGAGGACGGACGACGGGTGCGGGGGACCGGGGCGCGTGCACGTTGGCGCGGATGGACGAGGAGGGTACATGCCGCTGTCGCCCTCGTGACGCGCACACCTGCCCTCTGCCCTTTACCTCGCCCTCCCCACCTCGTCCTTGCCACCTCGCTTGAGGACGGTGTGCGGCGACGGCCGCTCGCTCTCGTGCTGTCGAGGGCGCACGACAGTCACCGCCCTCGTCCCTGTACGCACTGGCCCTTCCGCCTTGTCCCTCCTTCGCTTCCCGACGGATACATGGCACGCGCTCGCCATCGTCCCCGCCATCCCCCTCGCACGCCCTTGCCCTCGGTAAGGGCAGTTTCCAGGGCATAGAAACTTTGTTGGGATTTCGAGTATCATATCGTATTTTCGTGCATTTTGGAACCTGGACCTGTTTGTTCTGTTTCTGTTTACTTATAATTGATGAACGTTGCAAGACTTGAACAAAGGGAAAGCACTGAACGGTGAGTTAGCGTACGACGGCAAAATAACAGCAAAGGGGTACCGAGAAAGATGGCTTTAGTATCAAGGATAGATATCCATCGACTCAAGGCATTCGAGGACTGTTTCGTCGCCTCTTTTCATGCGAACCTGATCGTGTTATTTCGGCACATGACCAGACAGGAAGGAACGGTGATGATGATGATTGAAGTGACAATGGCTGAAGAACCTGCGCTCGTACACGAGACGGAGGATAAAGGATGTTCTGTAAAACGTGGCGGCTGCGAGATACGGGGGTGACCTTCTGGGAATCGTGTGGCGTCCTAGGCATGGTCGTCTTCTGCGAGCTGCAGGTGAACTTGTGATATCTAGAGGGGAACGATATTCTTACTACAAGTTTCTTGTACTTGTTCATACGAGTCGATGAAGAGTGTATATCAAGCTCGAACGACAAAAACGACTTCTAAGCGTACTGATGAGCGTCGGTCGTTCAAAGACAAGACACTAAAAATATTACCCTCAGATCATCGTATTTCATTGATCTACGCAGCGGTGCCCCGTTGATGTCAGAAGCTGTTCCGCCCGAAAAATAGAAGTCGAATGATCCACATGATATATCAGAGAAGGGAATGCCCGCGAAGGTAAGGTTTGTAGTTGTCTGCGGGTCCTAATTGAACAAGGTCAGGGGCCACGATAAGAGATATTTGGGGAAACTGAAACATACCCTCAAATCCTCATAACTTGGCACCCTGCGAAGTCCACGAAACGTGCGGGGTGATGAGGGATGGCTACCCTCAGTGTCTACGCTTGTTGCGAAGGAAGTATCAGCGGGCAATGGATTGATCTCTGAATCGACTGATTCGGCCTCATTTGCCGTAGTGTAAACGGAGAGTGTGTCACTGGAAAAGGAAAAGGAGACTTCGGCGTCATCATTCGACGTGGATATACGCGAGCGAGATGGCGCCAGTTCTTTCTGTCCTAGACCCGCCACTTCAGCTAGCAGCTCTGTGCTCCTATCTTCCTCCTCGATCGTATGCAGCTCGCGAAGAGAAAATAGCGAAGGGATCGAGTCAAGTTGAGACGACGACGCGGCGAAGAACTGCGTAGTTGCCGACGAGAAAGAAACTTCGGCTGGGTTGAATGGGGTGGTAACTGAATCCTCCGTGCGCTCGGAGACTACGCTCTCTTTGTAAGCGACGGGGGAGGCAATGGAATTCGAACTAGTGCGCTGAGGGAAAGACGCGCATGCGGCGATCACGTAAGCTTTGGCTCTGGTCCTTGTATGCTGAAGAATAGAGGGAGGAGACAAAGAGGTTAAATGGTCATTCGTCGCACGGTATTCGATGCTGGGGGTGGCGAAAGCGGAGACACGACCAGTCGGCTTGAATAGTTTGACGATGTTATTCTTTGCTGACTTCACTTTGAGAAGAATCTTGTTATGCTTCTCTACGTGGATGTTCCTGCACTCATCGAAGAGTGAGGGAGGAACTGTCGCCTAATAAGCATTTCAGAGTGCAAATAACTCGGTGGACTAGCCCTACTTACTGCCAGCTCTGACGGCTTCGGCTTGGAGAAGCTGTGACTCGCGATGGTAGCAGCGGTACCAAACTTGAAAAGTTTCTTGCGCGAGAAACGCTCAACGTCGACGGGAAGCAGGTGCTCGGAGGCATGCAGGTCGCAACCGATCTTGTTCTTGTCGAGGGTCTTGGCAGTATGAAACTTGAAGGGGTTGACAATGTTGATGGTCATGATGGCGATGTATGCGCAGAGGTGATCTTGATGATGGCAGGAATTCAAACGATCGATATTCTGAGGAAAAGAGGCGGAGGGAGCATCCACCTTTATAGTCCAAATACGGTGGTGGGTTTCAGCGGCCGACAATTGTGAGGTTGACCGTCAGCCGCACTGAGTGGATGGAACTAGTCAGGATTGAGAGGTCCTCGGTCGATCACCAGAGGGGTGGTTGAGAACTTGGTTGAGAACTTACCAAGCGTCTTCGGCGAGAACTTTATGGGGCTAGACACCCGCAAAATGAGCTGTCGTTGGCAACTTGGTCCATGTCGAATTTTCTTGGTGGGGCCCACCGCAAGCAAGGGAGTGGTACGTCCACATGACACAATAATAAACAAGTTCCTAGTAGATTCTTTGAAGCTCCATTCACGCTTGCCCATTAGAGTCACTGAGGAAGTACAACTCACTATAAAATTTGGAAGTCCTTGAAGCGGGAGCACAACATAGGATCGTAGACATGAGACCAGTAGGACTGGTTGAATGTTCTCGCGCACAATAACAGTTACACTTCATAGTAAGTAGCTTACGTTGAGGGAAGTTGTTGAAAACAAGATTCGATTTGTTGCCAAATCGGGTCGGAATGATAAGATGAGACTCTTGACATCGAACCAAGATCATGTCTTCCTGCGGAAATCCATCCACTGACCATGATGGACTCATGCCTCGTAAGCCGTAAAATAATGTCCTATCATATTCACCAAAGTAATCTTCTTAGGGCGTATCAGGTTCAACGGCGGAAGAAGTTGTGTAAAATGTAAGCTTAACCCAGGAAAAATCGTGATACGCCATGCAGTGTACTGCAAGTATGTAATGTCTTTTCTCTGCCGTGTTCTCTCGACTGATGAGGCATTTCTAACTCATCCCCAGGGACTGTTTCACGCCCCTCGTAACCATAAAGTTTCGGAGGGCTCTAGAGCCCACCGTAAATGCCAATTCAGGGACATCCAAAAGACCCAAACTCAAAGCCTCAGGGTCCTTGCTACTTGGCTTTTCTGGTGGCCTTGGTTCATCCATTCTCCTCGAAATGGTTCAAAGAACGTATCTCGCTAACGAACCCTCCACGAATGGCGCTGCTCGATGCGGTACCAATCACCCACGTAATGCGAACGTGTGGACATCGTGTGCTGTATGTTACGTGGAAGTCTGCAATGCGTTCCCTGACGTACGAAAGCTCACTACTTCTACATTGCGATGACTAACTCAAATTGCAGGCGCGTGACAGAACACCGGAAATCAAGACGGCTCTTGCGTCCTACCCAAAGTTCGACTTCCTCCCGCTCCGGCTTGAATATGCATTCGATGATTCATGGTGGCGCACAGTTACCACGAAAGATCAAGATCGGTCAAAACTAGCAGTTGAGTTAGGCAAGGATGGGTTGTATACCGAAGGTAGTTCCAAAGATGTGAATTCTACAGTATATGATGCTGATCATCTCAATAGCGTTACGCTGTGCCTCGTCTCATGATGTCTCTCCTATTGACGCCTTGCGCATATATTTGAAGTCGCTACCCACACAGACAGCCATGTCAAGCGCAATTAGGATTCTCGTTCGTCTCCTACTGTTGTACACGGCCGAGTCACGTCAAGCATCACACTTGTTGCTCGGAACATCATTGACTACGCTCTCCATTTCCCTGATTGCTTGCATCTCACAAGGAGGAGGTCATTCGATACGCGATGAGCTTCAAGAAGAATGGCCTATTGATATACCAACAACGAACAGGCGCACGGATGCTGTACGAGTCGTCCAGCCGCTCAGGGACGTAACTATGAAAGAATGCTCAATGTTCGCGTGGTGGAATTCGATTCATATTGTTGGCAGAGATAGGCGAGCACGCGCTTCTGCCGGCATTCCTGGTTTGACGAAAGGTACTTATCGCGTGGTCACTGAAACTGAGTTTCCTGATCGAGTCTCCTTGCAGATTTTATTGTTGGTCTGGAAAAAGACTATCCGTCGACAGTTTCTACGATCGTCCGTACTTGCGCCAAATTGGAGCCTAAAAATTCTTCTGTAGGCCCATGCATACTCTGTCAGCGGTTAGTACGCAACTTTCGATGAAGGAATAAGCAGCTGAAGGTATACAGGCATGTTCAAGAGGGACTAGATGATTGGAAAGGCCGGATCTCGATACGATCCTACTTTGACGAGAAACTTGGTCCAGATCTCGGTTATTTGCAAAAGCCCGTGCAATTGAACAGCACCGACGCTTCGACCATAGCTGATGAATGCCCCTCTATCTCGACACACCTTTGCTATTCCTGCGGGACCACACTGACCAGCAGAGGTAGTCGAGCAACCAAGCCCACTTCATCGGCCGTTACCAGCGTCCAATCACCACTGTCTGCTTCTTTACCCACATGGGCGTCTATGAGCCGCACACTGCTTGAAGATAAACAACTAATAATGTCTGGACGCGGCGAGCTTTGGGTTCGGCAACCACAAGACGAGATAGATCAGCGAAATAGCATTGCTGATTTCTTACTGGATACTTGAGAGATAGAACCTCCCATATTAGTGAACAGACACTGTTGTATAGCTCTAAGCGACCATTTTTTAAAAGATAGAAGCAGGGCCTGTGTCTGGCCGCCTCCACCCGGTCACCCATAACCGTTACTTACCAATTAAACGTCACCCAATTATGATCATGACAACAACTTCTTGTAGCCGACGGCTAAGTACAAATACAGCGGCGCCGTCAAGACAGCACTTGGTTCTTTGCTTTCCGGTTCCTCCCACTTGACAGGCTTCACAATGTTTGGTGAAGAGTTCTCAGAATTATACAACGTCGAGGAGGAGCATCGCGAGAATTTAACCCAGTTGGCATTCCAGGCGAAGAAGAACATCCTGCTGAGATCGCATGGACGACCTCCCTGGTAATCCTTCAAATTTAGCTGACTTCTTCGACCAGACTTTGACTGATACTTCTCGTAACTTAGGTACGGCGAAGACGGTCTCCCTGTAGGTGACGCATTCGTCATTGGTATAGCAGGTAGGCACCAGCTCTACCATTGCTCTTGTTGCTCAAACTGACACGACTCTGCCTGTTGTAGGAGGTTCGGCGAGTGGGAAGGTAAGCTGTTCTCTGCGTAGTGAACGCAGCAGTGACTTACACCAGCTACTAGACTCATGTAGCTAGACAAATCGTGAAGTCCCTGGGATCGGTGCCAAGTATCGTGATTCTGTCACAGGTATGCCATCTATGGATGACGGGAATTGTTTAATCATACGCCTGTCGTTTACCAGGATAGTTTCTACAAACACCATACCCCGGAAGAAATCACACTTGCACACGCCAACCGTTTCGACTTCGACCACCCTGATGCTCTCGACATGCCCATGTTCGCATCGGTAATTAGTTCCGAGATCCCCGTGTGGGGAGGCATACGGCTTGACCATTCCTTTTAGTGTCTTGCAGATTTGAAGGCGTGCAAACAGACCAACATACCCGTATACTCTTTTGCGGAGCATCAGCGCTTAGACGAGACAAAATACTTATATGGTGCTTCTGTCATAATCAGTATGCATGTGCCCTTCACTGCCCATGTGCACGCCTAACTTTGCTTTAGCTGAAGGTATCATGGGCTTGCATGATCCAAGTTTACGTGCTTTGTATGACCTGAAGGTGGAATCCGTGTACTGGTATCGGAGTCGCCTTCTGACGTTATCTAGGTATTTGTTCAATGCGACTCGGATCTAATGCTTGCACGACGCATTCAACGAGATGTGAAAGAGCGAGGTCGGAATGTCGAAGGGGTACTTGAACAGTTGGTTTCTGCCCCGTTTTTCTAACGAGATACTGACCCACATTGCAGATACCTTCGTTACGTCAAACCGGCCTATGACAACTTCGTCCTTCCAACGTCTCGATATGCGGATATCGTAAGCTGCTTGAGCTGCTACTACATCATGCACGTTTTGAATTCTATTGCTCTAGGTCGTGCCCGGTTTGAACAATTCTGTCGCAATCGATCTTATATCCACCCATGTCAGGCGTCAGATGAACGCACGGTGCCGGCATTTCCGGAAGAACATGGCTTCTCCCTACATCGACAAGTGTCTCAACCCTAATGGTGGCCACGACAATTCGAATTTGATCGTTTTGCCCCAGACACCCCAGTTGAAGGTCCGTATGATGGTTAACCCAGACGTCCAGTATGACAGATGTTTTTTCCCAGGGCATCTATACCATTCTGCGGGACGACAAGTCAAAGCGGCAGGACTTTATCTTCTTCGTTGATAGACTTGCTACTTTTCTGGTCGAGAAGGCAATGGAGTTGCTTCCATACAGAGACAAGGTCATCATCACACCAACAGGAACGGAAACGCTCGGAAAGGAACTCGATGTCGAGGTAACATCCACTGTGATCAGGTCCCCCGAAACTCATTCAACTCGCTAGCATATCTGTGGGGTTTCTATCATTCGATCGTGTGTTGCTCTGCTTTTTTTTTCTCGCAACGCTTGACTGACGTTGGTTTTTTTCAGAGGGGGTCCGCTCGAAAAGGGTCTTCAACGAGTGTTGAGTGACGTAGCGATTGGTTCCCTGCTGGTACAATCGGACGCAGTGACAGGAGAGCCATTGCTCTTGCATGTCATGCTTCCCAAGTCCATCCGCCAGCGCCACCTTGCGGTCGATACTTGGGTGTACCTGTTGGACGCGCAGGCAAGCAGTTCTCGCCTCGACTTTCCGTTACCTTTCGCTGACGTGACACAAGGTTGGCACGGGTGCTTCGGCGTTCATGGCCATCCGCATTCTGTTAGATCACGGTGTTCAACAGGATCACATCATCTTCATTACGTTTCTTGTGGCTCGTAATGGGGGTCTATCGGTGCTTCACAAGGCTTTTCCGCAAGTAAGGATAGTCTGTGGAGCTGTGGACGACGGTTTACGAGAGGCGTGGCTTGAACATTACTACTCGGAAGGCGAGGGCCATCATTATGGAGACGGGAGGAAGGTATGGATCATGGAACCAGGCATGGGTCATATTGGTACGCCCGTAACTCAGTGTGACGTCTCCTTGGTTTCTGATCGTTTCCGATCTTCAGGAGATCGCTATTACCTATAGTATCTATCTAGGGCGTATAAGCCCATCTACTAACTAGACTAAATGAAGTACATCCAATGGTATAAGGTTGTGAAGGGTCCTTGAAAAGAATGAATGTCGAGATATGTACATTGCGATGCGGAATGACAGGATGAATATATATGTGCAGACGCGTCCATGGTAGGTCGAAGGTTTGTGGAAATGTAGGTCTTACGCGACAGTGGCAACACTAAGTGCACAGACAGAAATCTCGTTCGGTTGACCTGGAACGACACATCAAAAAACAGAGTCCGGCGACTCTGGTACAATCAAACATACCTGGATAATACCAAAATGAAACTGCGATGATCACGTAGAGCGCTGTTGCAGAAATTAGGCTGGTTGCATGTCAACCTTTGATATAGGAGAACTGACATATCAGGATTGCTCCGTCGAGCCAATTAGACTTGGCGTCTGCAACGACGTGACTCATCGTTTGTACTAGGGGTTCCTTTAGCGCAGGCCTCTACGCTATTGAAGGTCACTTGCCTGCGATGTAGAGAACCTGATAAAATGTGTTATCTAAGCCTACGAGTCTGTGATCGACAGAAATACAACATACGACGGATTCGAATGGATCGAAAAGTAGTGCCAGTGGCTTGTCTAATCCCCATGCGAGGGACACCATGAAACTTTTACGATAAATTGTAGTCAGTTGATTGAACAAGGTATGATCGACTCACGGAATGATGAATAGAGTGATTTGCTTCAAGCAAGATAGTCAGTGTAAGCGTCGAAAGTTGGAAGTTTTGCAGCGCAGGACAACGTACTATTGCGGAACCAACAGCAACGCTAACACTGAGTCCAAGCTGATCCTTCACAGAGACGTTCATCGCGGTGACACACTCTAATCCAGAGGGTCATTGAGAGTTCAAAATCAATTGGAACCTGGCTGACCTGGGATGGAGCTAACGGCTGGAAGCAGAATCAAGCCGACCCATTGTTTGCTGATCGACATAGTTATCCCGTCCATACTTTCGACAAGTTCTTCTGCATTGAATGTGACCAACTGAACAACACGTTAGCTAAACGTGCGTCGAATTGGATACAACTTACAACGGTCACGACGGTCAACAGGAGCAGAGTCAGAGTCAAACTCAATCTCGGCTCTTTGAACGACTCGGTAGAAAGTATTGAATCGTGCCCAGGTGGAGGAAGCTCGTTGATATCCATGGGCTCAGGCAAGTTATGGTTATGGTAAATGTCCTCAGCCATTGTCGATACGTCATCCTCGGACCGTGACCGCCATCGTGACTGAGTCGGCAGAGATAGTCCAGAGCTACTAGCTGGGGCATCAGTTGCATGTTCCTTCAAAGCTTGAGTAACTAAGCGAATAGTTGGATGCGAATCGATATTCTTCTCAACATTGAAAGGAGCGTTCAATGAAGTCGTGAGGGTCGTCTCGGAGGGTGAGTGAAGGCTGAATGGTCTACTTGGCGCCCCGAGACCTATTTTCGATCCAATCGAAGACCTCCAACGCACAGTCTCAGAATCTGACTGAGAAGGCTTCAGTGTCTCCGCACTAAATATCCGTCTTTCTGAGATGAACCGAGGGTTGATGGGAAGTTTGACCGATAGCCTATTGCTCTTCTGCTTCGTATCCTTGTAAAGATGTTGGTGGGACCAGAACTGGAAAAGGAGATAGAAGACGTAGACTGCACCGATAATTGAGTTAAACCAAATATGACCGATATAGTCCACTTACTGAACAGAAGAACAATGGACACCTATCAAAGGACTGTGAGTCAATTCTCGAAGCAAGTGAAATGCTTACTCCATGACTCATTTTGAGTATATCTTTTTTCTGATCATCACTCGACAAATGAGCAGCACCACTGAGCGCGAAATGGTATGCTGCTGGAAGGAGTAATGCACCGACGCTGATACTAAGGAGAGATGAATGAATCTGAGCTGCAGCTGGCCTAACGTTTAGCAATGACTATAACTGTTCAATAAATTTGGCTTACTCTCATCAAATACTTGCTCAGAGAAACGCAAGCCACCGGCGAAAAAGCACATTCCGAGGACCAGCACTAGCGTATGAAAGATCAGAAAATCCTCGTCCTCATAGGGAAATGAAGAGACGTACGGAGTTTACTCAACATCGAGCCGATCACTGTCGCGTACGAGGTGAGTAGAGAGCGACTGTAAAGAGAAGGTCCACGAACGCGAAGACTGGACGACTCGGAGTTCACATTTTCTCAACGCAGTTATCTATGAATCGAGGTCAGCTCCCCATGAACAACCTTGATATTTCTAATACCAACCGCAACGACTAGCTCAACCCTGGGATGGATGTGGTTAGTCGACGATACCACGCGGTCTGAGTCACATACGTGTTGCTCTTATGTTTCGGAGGACAGGGTCAGCGTTGACCAAAACTTCATTCCTTGCACGTACCATGCTTGCATTAAGGAGTCCTGTCTTTGCTCCGCCAAATCTGATAGCTAATTCTCGGGTGGAAAGGTCATGAAGCTACTACAGGTGAACAATAAGAATGACGAGGGTGGCTATACGCATACCTTCACCAGCGGTATCATTGAGAGAATACAGACTGTAGCCTTTAATTACTTCCACTTTTCTGGTTATGACTATCACTCACAAATGAAAACCGCCTTGTGATGTCTTCCCATGACAGAACTGAGAATCCACTGTACTGGATCAGGATCACCCGTCGACTGTCGACGAATATACTTACCGAGACTGGAATAAGTAACAACAAGACATTTAGCCCTGTATCAGGACAATATTTATGTTTAGCCCAAAAGACGATCATTGAGCCTTGATTCTTACACGAGCAACATATTATGACTCTCCAGCCCTCCCACATCCGCATGTTAGGTTTGCCTTTGCTCGCGACGTTCGTTGGATCAAATCCCTGCTGATCAAGCGGAAGCTCTGGTAGCGAGGGGTAACTCCATTTGGGATGGAAAAAAGGCGACTCCTTGAACTCGCCCCGAGGAGGTGACGCAGGCTCGGGCTGCGGCGGAACCAAGTTAGCGGTGGATGAGCATGATATGCCTGAGAGCCTGAAATCCGATCTAGATGGTGAGTCGGCCGGAGAGGTGTCTTCTACTGCATCTGACTGAGTGAGACCGGCGGCCTGCGATGAATCCGTTGGGGTTGTTGGATTATCGTAGCCTTGGAGGACGACTAGCGTGGCGGATTCTGGGGAACCTGGACGGGAAGGAATGTCGGTTGTTGGCATTGAGACGGTCTGCTGAAGAAACGCAGCGAGACCAAAATTAAGGAAATGTGGTGTAGAGGGCGGCGGGTAAAAAGCGAATAAAGTTGTTACAGTAATAAGTATTCCAGTTACCCGCCTCCGCTTAGAACACAGTGAGCGTAACGTTCGTAAACGCATGCCTGATATGGTTATTGTGGAATTCAAAGCGGTGCATGCCAGCATTTTGACGGAGCCGGCAGGCTAAGTTGGTGTTAGCCTCTGGCTTCCGAAGTTCGAACACAAATTAACAGATTGGCATGGGTATTAGTGGAGAAAGGACAGATGAAGAGAAAATTCACAGATAGTGGCTAGGATGAGTCCAATGCAACCATTATCGTTAAAGGGTGCAGACCGTGCAGTGGCCCGCTTCCCGGTCCTCCGAAGGTCAAGTTATGGATGGTATTGTCACGCTGTCACATGTGACGAAGCTCTTTCTGCGTCACGCTCGTCCCGGTTTGTACCGTCGTTCACTTTGTCTGTATTTCAGTCATGCTCAGCACCGCTCTCCGCGCCGCGCGCCCAGTGGCCCTTCGTGCCCCCCATCCATCTCATTCTCCTGCGCTCCGCGCGCTTTCAACCTCTGCTGTCCGCCGCTCGGGACCTCCCCCTCCCCAGCTGTTCGGCCCAGGTGGAAAAACCGGTGAAATCGCAACGGATGAACAACAGGCCACCGGTCTCGAGCGTCTCCAGGTCATGGGTGAAATAGAAGGCTACGAGGCCTTTGATTTGCAACCTCTCGACTCGAGTCGTACAGGGACTCTCGCAAACCCCATCAAGGTTTACTCTCTGGTAAGCCTCACATCAAGCTACATCTCAGCCGTGCCTGCGCACGGTCTGACGCAATTCTATAGGATACTGAACGCATCGTCGGTTGCACCGGCTCTCCCGCCGACTCACACGAACTGCGTTGGTTCACCCTTCGTCAACACAAGAACCGCCGCTGTTCTGAATGCGGATCCGGTGAGAACTCCTCCTGTATCTATCACTTGCGTAGCTCATTCTTTTGTAGTTCATACGCTTGACTACCATGGCGCCGAGCATCAAGAGGCACACCATTAAAGGGAAAAGGGCACGGCTATTCATATAGAGCCTCCTGTAGTAGTTTGTAACGTCCTGAGTAGCTGCAAGACGGCTTCCTGCTATTCGAATGTGAATGAATTCGCAACGTGTCTTGGAAAGGGACTGGGACGCATACAAAGTGCAAAGATACACCACGGAATGTCAGTGGCGCACGCCGATGCGTTCAACCTCCGTTCACAGACCCAATGAATTCCACCTTGAATTCCACCCGAAAAACTGATTCCCACAGTATGTGAATGCCTTGGTAAACAATTCTAGGGATCCGGAGGAGACACCCACTTCACAAGTCCCTCATCAAAAAGCGAAACCGTGTCAAGTCTCAATATGTCGACGACGACGCTCCTTTCCTAATCTTGGCGGCCGAAGCAAAAGTCAAACGAATGGCCGTACGAACGTGTCAATGGATTTTCTGTGACCACCGGGCCTTTACGAGGGAAGATGGTTCACTCTTGATGGAAACAGACGTTGTCGTCTACGGCTGCGTGTAGAGTATTTGGGTCATCCTACGGGCCTTCGGGGGAAGTCTGAGCAATGGACAGAAGACCTCCAGCAGGGGTACATGGTCCAGCCTGAGGACGTCGATGCCATCACAGGGCCCCTGTGATCACTGCAGGCATCTATAAGAGGCTTTGAATCAATCTTCTATAGCCAATCGCCAGATCTTGCTCCACTCGCACACGCTTCAGCCAGTACGGTTTCAAGTTGGCGTAAAGAACCAGGATAGGCATGGCACATCTGGTGAGCGACGAGATAGGATAAATCAGAAAAAGGAAAGCACTCAGCTTCGAAAGTAGCCTCGTTCCACGGATGCTGTTCAGACAGCCGATCGAGACAGCGTTCGAGGATATCGATCATACCATCATAGACACTTGCGCGCACTTCCTTGGTAATATCCGGGAGAATGAAAATGGAGTATCAAGGTATGTGGCGTACGAGCTCACCGGGTTTTGGGAACACTAACCAAGTCCTGAGGGACAACCGAGGGGCAGGGTTTGACCGGGCCAATGGGACGAAAATGGATTCAAGAAAGAAAGAATGAAACCCGAGGGACATCCACCCATTTGTTGAAAGTATCCAAGTGGCAGTTACCACCGATTCTCAACGGAATGGCAATGAAACACTGGTCCCTTTCTCGAGATTTGAAAGCCGGAAAGCCACCGAACGAAATCCTGGTTGCAACTGCGTTCATAGGGCCCGAAGCACACCGCACAGAACCAGCATGAGAAAACCATTCAAGGCCGCCGACCGGATACCATGTCTTCTATGCAAAAAGGAATTATGAATGGCAATCCTAGTGGACACCGGTGCACAGTGCACTGCCAGGAGGTACCAGTGACAAACGCCGCCGGCCGGCAGAGGCATGCGATGATGATCGATGATGATCCTCGGCGGCGTTCCACAAGGGCTACGGCCCATGGCACAAGTGGCTCTGTGTTCACGTACCTTTTCAATTTATGCACCCACTGTCTCGGTGAATGGCGGTGCCGCTTCCCCAAATCGTCGAACCTGGACTAGTAGTACTTGCAGCGCTTCGCGGATGCGGGCCATCACTGTCCCAGAGAATGTCCCAGAGAATGTCCCCCGAATCGTCGAACCTGGACTGATACTTGCAGTGCTTCGCGGATGGTGCGTGGAAATTTGATGAAGAATACTGTGGCCAATGTACTGCCATCCGAGTCGGATCAGAGTCAGAACTGCGGTCACGGTTCGGAGCTCGTGCTCGAGAGGCCTCTTACTATGATTGGTGACCCCGTCCACGCTTGCGTCCACGTCATCCGTCGGCTAATGCCAGCTAATTTTCGTAAACCCACAGTGTGACGCCTTGTCAAGTTGCTCACGACCCTTCATTCCTCGGTCCGTCCTCCGAGCCTCGACGAATCGTCTAGCGCAGATCAATCGATCGCGGCGCGACGCCACTCTTGGGAAGCCTTGTTTTTTTGTCAATAACGAGGGTTGGCACGCGGTATCGGATGATAGATCGCACTTTAGCGGCGATTGTCAGGCTTCTTCAGCACCCTGGACCAACTAGCGCCCATCAATCAACAGAATCGCCTCTCCATAACAATGAAATTCGTAACGAGCAACGTTTCACCCGATTATGTTTGTGTTTTATCGCCTACTCCGTTGCTATCTCGGGTCTCCGCCTTCCCATCCAGATGATCGTCGTTCCCAAACCACATCGTCCGGAGTTCCCCCCTCCGAGTCAGACCCACCGGAAAAAAACCCTGCACTGCGTGTCTGGCTGGCAACGTTCGGCATCGCCCTCTGGCTCCACGTCACCGCCCAGCTCGCCATCCGCGTCCTCTGCCTCTCCACCTGCATAATCCTAGTCGGCATCCTTGATGGCGCGCTCAACCTCCTCGTCGGCCACGCAGTGCTCAGAGCAGCCAAACACGACGGCTACGACCCACCCCTCCCATCCTCCCTCCAAGCCGGCTCGCTCGGCGGATTCGTCGTGATAGCACCCACCACCCTCGTCATCGTCTCTCTCATCGCGCTCCTCGGCGGCGGTCGTCCCAAGACGAACAACAACAACCTCCTATTACCGGTCCTCCTCGAGCTCGCGACCGCGACAGCCGTCTCCTCCGCGGCTGCCTCGGCCGGCGTCGCGATCGTGCGGTGGATACGTCCCGACGACCGTCCGCCGCTCGATCCGATGCACGCCGCTCGCGCAGGCGCACTCGGAGTCTGTATACTCACAGCGCCGGTCCTTTTGGCCGCGGCATGGTTATGGATGCGTGAGCCGCGGACGTGGACTCGGCGGATTGAGTCGGATACCACGCCTGCACCCACAACACACGCACCCACAACGCACGCACGCACACCAGCATTGTCATTGACATTGGTATGTCGTGATACTGCGAGTCCGATATTGTCATGTTGCTTACTCTCGGTTCTTTTGTTCCCCTCTTGTTTTGTTTTTTTTCGAACCAGACCGATGGCTTCGGACGCCCCATCACCTACGACCCGTCAAGTCCCCAAACTCGGCCTCGGCCTCGTCCACGCGTGACCACTCCCACGGTGGTGATGGAGACGATGGGATACGTACTCGTCACGCTTTGTATTCTTTCGATCAGGTTGCTTTGTTTTTGACCGTCTCGTTGCGGTGTCCTACGACTCTTTTTGCTCCGATCACAGTCTTTATTACGATACCATTGTTGCGTTACTGATCTGTGTGATTATACCCGGGCTCTGCCCTCAGCGTTCATTGGGGCCGTGAAATCTTGCTTCTCGTGCGCAGCACACCCGACTAGGCCAAATGAATTACCTGACTCACTGCCACAGTGAGAGTATGGCTGGGCTCAGATCGCAGTGCGACGGCGTGTGGTCCGAATTAGACCAAATCTACGTGGAAGCTTTTTGAGTATGACTAGGACGTTCACGCGGTTTCATACGACTCCCAGGCTGATTGTCGTCACAAAACCCAATGCCATATAGTTGTCTAGTCAAATACAGTGTTACCAAGTGGAAGGCCATACAAAAAACGGTAGCTAGCGAAACAATAGAAAAGCAATGCAATGTTTACCGGGGGGTATTTACCAAGGGTATATCAGTTCGTTCCGTCCTTTATGCAGAATGCTTAAATCATATCAAGAGTTAGAGATTTGGGATCTGGGATTTGGGCGGCGAGGGAGTGTGAAATGCGGGAATATGGCAGTGATTGGCCATTTAGGGGCGTGGCGATCGATCGACACGTTACAACACAAAAGGCGAGGACCAAGGTTACACGGATCATTGCATCATGCCCTTGTGACGCTTCATGCTCTTCTCGTGGCGTTTGCAATCGCTACTGTTGTAGAATCGTTGATCGCAACCTATGATGCTACACGCAAAAGGTCGCTCGCCGGTGTGCGATTGCATATGGCCTACAATGTGGCGTCATTGGGATTCACGCCAACTAGTAGCAGCGCGAAAACTCACGCTTGAGAGAGAATAATGCAGTAAAAGTCTGCTTGCATTCCGGACACTCGAACTGAGCAGGGTGGCGGCGACGACGACTATTAGCCTCGAGCATAGCCTTGCTAGCTACGGGTCCAGGGCGACAGGGGCCTGTTGAACTTGAGCGGGGACGATGAGGCCCGCCCTGCAGGCCAAAGGAAGCGGTAATGTTGACAGAATCGGTGGAAAGGGATCCGATGTAATTGTGAGATGCCCAGATAGGCCCATTAGGGGTGGCGGGGGAAGGAGACAAAGGAGACTCTGTGTCTGAGAGTGCCGAGTAATCATAGATTGACGAGGGGGACAATGAGCCGCCAAAAGAGGAGGAGGGCGAGGGAGTGGGGCTGCCAAAGCTGGACGGGGAAAGGCCTGGTTCCGCTGCGGACATGGCACCGTGGTCTTGCATGATGCCAGAGTATGGGTTGGAATAATCAGGACCAGTGATGTAAAGCCCGGTGGTAGTGAGGTGGGCAAACTCGTCCATTTCTTCAAGTTCGGAGATGTTTGAGGATGGGTCTGAAGGATAGTGAGTGTGGCGCTACATGGTAGACAGGAGGGAAGCTTACACTCGGGGTGCATGACGTAGGGATACATATCACCACCTTGGGTAGAGTGGAACATGTTGCTGCAGATATCCGGCTGAAGCCAGTCGGGTCCAAGGCTAAGGAATGATGAGTTGACAGGAACGGGTCACTACAGGATGTGGACATACAGTGCAGAAGCGTCGTCTGAATCGAGTATATGGATGGAGGGGACTGAGGAGGAGGGGATGTTGTTCATGGCTAGGTACCGATGTGTGGGGGGAAGGGAAATGTGCGTCAAACTGTTGGGA
Source organism: Leccinum incarnatum (assembly GCA_038091095.1). Taxonomy (NCBI): domain Eukaryota; kingdom Fungi; phylum Basidiomycota; class Agaricomycetes; order Boletales; family Boletaceae; genus Leccinum; species Leccinum incarnatum. The sequence continues at coordinate 17,737 of JBBPNG010000429.1, forward strand.
TGCGGAAGATCAAGAGGGTTATTATATAGTTGGGCGCCTGCGTCCGAATCGGTGAGAAGCGCTAGACGCCAGTGCATCCACCAAAGAATGCGAGCGCCAAACGCCCATGGAAAGAACTGAAACCAACGAGGTTGCGTCACGGGTGGTAGATCGGGCGGAACGGAACGCTGAAAATGACGAACCTGGGGCCAACACCAGCAAGGAAACGGCCATGAAGAGGCCTGGATATGGCCATGTGTGGACGAGCGAATTCTGCATAGAAAACGAGAGGAGAAGCGAAGGAGAAACCACTGCAATTTTGGGCGCTCTTGGGTCAAGCGGCTGTGTCAATGTCTTTCCAGAAGAACGCGGCTGTGCCATGCCTTGCCCGTCACGTGACCGTTCTTTCCCTGCCACATATTCACCCGCCACTCGTCGTGGCCGCGTGTCAAAAAAATATTACGCGTTGTGGGCATCTGACACTGCATTTTTTATCCGACGAACAAGGATAGGTGGGCGCTCCGTCGCCCGCCGCTTTCACTCCCTGAGCCAACTTTGGTCCTCACACTTGCAACGTGTTGAACCAGCCCCAGCGTTACTTGTATATGTACTTGTCCGTCCGGGATATCAAAAGTTGGCACGGTGGCTGTGATCCTATGAACCTTACACGAGGTGGAAGCATGCCAAAAGCCAAGGTACACACAACCAACAACAACGCCACCTCCAAATTGGGCCGCGTTTCGATCTATTACACCAAACCGGTCACCTAACAAGTATGGCGAACGAGACAATAATCAATACCCCCGAGTCACGCAAACGTAACCTACTCAATCGTCGCCATCGCTTCCATAGTCTGCCAGTCCCAACCCTGTCCTAACAGGCTTCGTCGGTGGCATGTTCTCAAAGTGGTGGGCGGTCTCGTTCCGACTCCGTATCTCCGCAAAATACCTCAGTCCCTCCAATGTGTCCGCAGTGAGTAGCCCAAGGGGTTTGGATGGCTGCTCGGTCAGGGTCCCTTCCGTTAATAGACCTATCTTCCTTCGTTTCGGATCATGGGAATCAGGAGCCTGGGAGTCATCGTCCTCTGCTTCCACAACCTCTCCCTCATAGTCCAATATGTCACCGTCTTCTAGCGCTCGTACCGCCCTCATTGCTTCCACGATCCGAGGATCCATACGGGCCTTTATGGCTTCTTGTCCCATATCTTCCAGACGCCGTTTCTCGGCCACTTTTTGGACAGGGTTTGGGTCTTCCGTGGCCCAACGGACATTGAGGATCTCATCGTTGTCCAGTGATTGGCACGCCATCGCTTCCTTGGCAAATTGTGCGCCCAGCTCTGATACATAGGTTACGAAGGCAACGCTTCGATACTGCAAGACACGGGCTGATGGAAATTAGGTTCTGGTAGAATGCGACCAAATGATGGACGTACTTCGCTCGATCTCTCCCCATTCCCTAAAGTGACGGTTGACGATCTCCTCTGTTTCAGGTCCTGGCCCTGTTTCCTTGATCCGACCCACGTATAGCGTCCGATTTTGACGGTTGAAGCTGCCCACGCCACCCATATCGTCTCGGTAATCAGCAAACTTGTCCCTGGAAAAGCAATCCTTGGAGCTGTCGGGTAGGGTGTTGTTTAGGTCGGGGAGGACGTGTAGATAGTTACATTCCCAGCCATACGGGCAGCAGCCACGCGCATAGAAAAGACAGCAGTACTTGTTACCAGTTTGGTTGGCACGCGTGAGGCCACTGTCTTTCTTGATGTTACATCGCGTCTGCGACTTGATTTTGCTGCGGTGCCGTTAGTCTGAAGCCCTACAACCCGGGGATGAGACCCACTTTGAGTAATTGTCCTCGCGATCTCCACCGGCCCATTTGTTGTACCATATGTCTGTTATTGTCTATTAGAGACGACTCAACACAGGACAGTAAGAAGAGACTGACTGTACTCTTTGCCGGTCTGGACGGTCTCTTTTTTGTCGACGTCGCCAGCCTTGACTTGTTTTCTGGCCGGCTTGAGCTTTTTTGTTTTCTTCACGACGGCCAGGGCGGGGGCGGGGTCGGCTTTGTCGGCGGACATCGTTGGTGTGGTCGTCATTGGTCAATGTTTGTAGTCGGCGCCGAATGGCGGTGCAAATGCTGTTCCCATATCACGTGACAAGCACGTGGGTAAATGACGGCCCGAGTCGAAGTGTGTCGTCGCGTAGTCATCTAAACGTCACCACCGCCGCGAAGAGGGTCAGAATGGCCCGCCTCTCGTCGTCGCTGGCGTCCACGAAGCCGACAAACAGCGCTCAAGCCGACGTCACCATCGGCCATGTGTACGTTCGTGTCCCCCCCTTTCTTCGTCCGCTCACACGCACTACAGCCAGCTCCGCGATCTCATCATATGTCCTCGAGAGCCGGGGCTCGTCAACTACGTGCAAGGTAACTCCATCGTAGAGCATGATCTTTACTCTCCTGACATCGTGCGTGCCTCCCGAATCCCCTCTGCCCGCCTCCTCACACCCCTTCGCACGCGCCAGGCCGTCCGCAGCATCGCAAACCTTTCATTCGTCCCAAATGCCCTCGCCTCTGTACAGCTTCCTGGCTCGGACACCACCCTCCTCGCCGCAGGTGGACAGGACGCCGAAATCCACCTTTCCCTCCACCAGTCCTCCTCGCGATCTCAGCGGAGGGAAGATTCGTTTCATTGCAATAATGCCATCTGGCAGTACTACAGGAAACTCCAGGGCTCGATCAACAATTCAGTATTACTCAGTTCTCTGAGTCTGACGAGATCCGCGCAGAGCAGCGTGGAGCCTCGCCTCGTCGTTAGCAACAACGACTCCACCGTGCGCTTCTACGACATATCCGTCCGCGCTGAATCCGGCCCAAAGGATCTATGGCAGTCGGGTAACTTGAGGCTCGAAGAGCCTATCAACCATTGTACGCATGCTCTATCCCCTCTCGGTCTTTCGCTCACATCACTTCCCAGCTTCTATATCCCCAGACGGGAGAACACTTCTCTCTGTCGGGGATTCTCCACGGATTTATCTACACCACCTCACGGGTGGTCCTCGTATCACATTTTCTCCAATCGTCACACTGAATGTCCCGCCCCCTGACGCTAGATTCTACTCCCCTTCGCTTTCTGCATCCTTCTCCACCGCATTCTCACACGATGGCATGAAATTTGCCGTTGCTTCCCAAGAGGGCGTCGTCGCTGTCTGGGACGTGCGAAGCACGAAACCGATGAAAGTTATTCAGACCGATAAAACCAGGCAGCCGGTCGGGCACCCTGGGAGTGGAGATGGAAGCAGCATGCTCAGCGATGATCCGTGGGACTGGACAAGAGGTACTTCAAAGGCCCCTGGTTGGGGCGTCCGCAGTATTAAATTTGGTGCCGGAGGCACACATGGTCGTCCTGGACACGAGGTCATGACGTTCACAGAGGTGAGGATCATCTTCATATGGTGGAGCATGCTAGCGCGCGGGTTTCCTGACGTTTCACACAGCACACAAATCTCCTTCATGTGATCGATGCTCGTACTTTCGAGACAGAGGATATCATTCGCGTACCCAACGTCGCAGGGCGGTCGGAATCGCGTTTGACTCCGTCCCGTCCTTTATCGATGTCTCCCGCTCCTTTTGATGTGATCCACACATCCGCCACATCACCCCCTATGCAAACTGCGCAGCCACCGCGTGTAATTCGCACACAAGAAATCTTTCACATCAATTCATTCCCCAACAGTGTGCCCTTTTCCACACGAAGACCCTCGCATCGCATCCTTCGGCGGCGGGACGCCGAGGATGGAGAGGGTTATAATTATGGGGAAATTCTCGCCTTGCCTCTTGGGGATAGCGTGGTCCAGGAAAATGTTCGAGAAGCATTTTCTCGACCTCGTCGGGCGGTCCGTCCGTATCTTTCCCATCGAGCAGACATCTATCCACAGTCTTCTGCGAGAGGCACCGCCAACTTACACGCGCACGGTAACCATGACATCGATGGCGATGGAAGAGAAGACGTAGACAGCATGGACGTGGATGAAGCAGAAACAGACTGCATCTCGCGTGCACCTTCCCGGTCGTCTTCCCCGCCACCTTCCATCCACCTTCCACTGCAGACCTCTCCTTCACCATCCCGAGGCACTGCCCTGGCGAGATACACGAATACTCGCCATTCGCCTCACCCCGGCCGTCGAACGACCACACGCACCAATCCTGTGGTGGAGCAAATACAGAACCCCGATCTAGACATCGCGGGAACGTGCTTTGACCCCCAGGGCGGGATGATATACGTCGCCACGACGGACAGCGTTTCAGAGTGGGCCGTCAGAGGGGCGGACAAGCGGTGGTGGGGCTGTAATGCATGGGCATGAACAGCAGGCCCGTCTCGGACATTTCCCACTCTCACGCGCACCCGCTCCACTTGGACCCACCCACAAATAATTTGTTTCGATCTCATGTTGCATTATCTTTTTCGCTGGCACTGCGAGCTGTATGGCCTCGCTGTACCACTACATGTTTGTATCTGACATCATGGTTCGTACTGCATTTCACGTTGTTTGTTGTTCACGATATGACGCAAGGTTGCTTGTATCCGTACACATTATGAAGTGTCTAGTAGCTATTTATGTAAGGCTTGCATAGCTTGTAGTATTTCCTGGTGGAATGCATGCATGATGTGATCTTAGCGGTGTACATAGACTTTTGATGTTGACAGTCGTGTGTCGTCGTGCTGCGCTCTCGCGGGCGGGCATCCCTGGCGCTTTGCAGAGGCAGTCCTTCCTTCGTCCTCGCCTCTTCGCGCCGCTGCCTGCCCAATTCTCAACATCTGCACGCCGACATGCTGTGACACCGAAAGAACAGCGGCGCAAAGACTGGATGGTCGTGCGCAAGCTGATGGGCAACGTCTGGCCGAAACACGACTGGAACACCCGCTGCCGCGTCGTCCTCGGCTTCGCCCTCCTGGTCAGCGGAAAGGTAAACTCTGCATCGTCCTCGAACATTCGCCTTCACCGTTGACGTTCTCCAGGTCTTGAACGTGCAAGTCCCACAGTTGTTCAAAGACGTCATCGACGCCCTTAATCTCGACGTCTCTGCTACTTCCACCGCCTGGGTCGTCGCAGGCTCGCTTATCCTCGGTTGTGCGTACTCGCCAGTCCTTTTAAGCTATGCTGCATCTCACCAACCTCTCTCCCCCGCAGACGGTGCCGCCCGCGTCGGCGCCACCGTGTTCGGCGAACTGTTGAATGCAGTCTTTGCCAACATCGGCCAGCGCGCCATACGCAAGGTCTC
>JBBPNG010000430.1:0-22958 GCA_038091095.1 Leccinum incarnatum
GTGAGGTACGGGTTCATGGATCATCGTGAATTTATACGTAAGTTACTCTCCTGCGTCCGATCTCCCTGGTGTATTGACGAGTGTTGACCCACCAGTTTATAATGACCCATCGGTAAGTAACCTTCTTCGCTGTTGACCATCAAAACGTGACGAACACGCGTGCCACCGTATAGGTACCAGATCACGAACCCCAAGATACATCGATTTTCGACGGCACCGAAGAATCGTTGGCCTCGTTGGATATCTATTTTAGCATTGCGGGAATCGAACCTGATCCTTCCCACCCCACGCGTCCAAAGATCAACGTCGTCGGCGAGGTGGACGGAAAATTCAACATCGTTGGCTTCGTCAAGCTTACCGACGACGATCAGGTAAGGTGGCATTACGTGAGTACACGTCCCATCTCGCGGTGGAAACGTTTCAGCCTAAGCCTTTGTTTGCGCACGTGTCACGCTAGTCTGCAGGCAACGACAACGAAATGGTGTGGAAGTGAGTCCACGTTCGCCTGAGTTGATTTATAATGTAAATGTATTATTTTCTAGTTGTGAGGCGATATGCCTTGGCAACATACGATCGCAGTGCGGTTTCATAGGCATCTGGTCCACCGTCTTCCATGACGCCGACGATCCTGTTGGTATGTTGCTCTTTTCTTTCCCATTCGCGTCTTCCTCAGGCATCGAGTTGACGCGTACTCATTAGGGCCATTCTGGATGCAACGCGAACTCCTCAATGAGGATGATTAGGATGATCCTGCCTGGTTTTCAATTTCAAATTCTTTATCTGGTTCAAATCGGCCTTGGTGTGTGAACTCGATATAGGCATTAATGTTGTTGTTATAGCAATGTCTTTTTTACGATCTGACAGATAACTGACGATCACGTTGATATGCGATCATCTTGACACAATCATTTGATACAACCCACGTTGCCCGTTCGTCTCTTTGTAGTCTTTGTAGCCCACGAAGTTTCTGCATGTAGCCATATCCGCACATCAATGGTAACAATATACACGGTAAAATATCTATCTACTTCAGACTCGGTTACAGTAGTATCGTATGCAATTCACGCCTCTTCCCTTGCCTTTCTACAACCTGACTGTAAACTTGAGCCGACCGTCCTCACACACCTCGCATTCAACACTCTCCATGTTCTCCACGACAAAGTGCGCGCCAATGTGCTCGATCTGCTTGCGCTCGTGGCTTGTGCACACGGCGATGACAGTCGCGCCGCTGGCGATCCCGGCGCGAATCCCGCTCGGGGAGTCTTCGAACACGACGCATTTAGTCGCGCAGAAACCAAGCTCACGCGCGGCGAGGAGGAACGGGTCTGGTGCGGGCTTGCCTGCTTTCAGGCGCTTGTCGTCGGCGGTGATGGTCACCCTAGGGGGTACGATGCCGACGCGGGTCATGCATCCGTGCGCTGTATAAATTAAAATGAGTATGTGTGTTATAAAATATAGGAATTGGAAGGATAAATGATAAAGGACGTTGGTCCGATGCACTGTTCCCAAAAAAAATTCACGAGTTCACGTACCGTAGGTTTTGGCGCCGGAAGTGGCAACGGCGTAGCGGCCCTTAGGTATAGAGTCAAGCATCTTCCGGACGCCCGGGAGGATGCGCACGCTGCGGTCTACGCGGGCAGCCTCGATCTGCCACTCTTCCAAGCATGGCAGCAGCAGGGGAGACGGCAGCTTGTTCTTGCATTCTTCGGGCTCGAAAGTGAGAACGGCATCTTCGTCTTCCTCGGCGATCCAAGTATCTGCGTCGTGACAGGTAGCGGTAGTCAACGATGGGGGCTGCATAACCGACATGTCCAGCATGCCGTTCAGACGTGAGGCGAAAGAAGGGCGGCGACTGCTAAGCGCGGCAAAAGAGGAGGCACGGGACGACGCGAGCGATCCCGGGGGAGACGCGGCCAACTCTGGGGTTGCCTCTCCCGAGCTGAGGGGGCTGGGGGGCCTGAACGTGTGGGAGAGAGGGCGTGGCAGGTATGAGGACACGACCGACTCGGAGACTGAGGAACTGCGCGAGCCGGGACCGTGCAACGTGTAGGCGTCTGCGAAGAAGAGGATACTCTCTTCAAAATTTTGGACCTCGCCGTCCATCTCGTGCGGGAGGATGGACGGCTTGAAGTGCCCGAGGTTATCGACCGCGCGCTTGCCGTGGGTGGCGGCGATCACAAAGTCTGGGTCCTGCCCAATATCCTTTGCGACCTTTCCCCAGGCAGCCTCGACGGCGGCGATGGAATCGGTGAGGGTACCATCCTGAATGTAAAAATGTCATATTTAGAATGCAGCAATAGAACAATGAACCCACCATGTCAAACAATACCGCGTCGGCGTAGAATGTTTGGACGTTTGACTGCATGGTGAAGATGTGGAGAAGAAAGAAGTGAAGACGGGTATTCGAATCACGTCCGAGTCTGGCTCACCTAGATGGTCTCACATCGTTTATATACGGACTGTCTGTGCTGGGGCCAATCCTTATCAGCAGCAAAAGTCCCCACGGTCCCACTGACGTCAAGGGGTTTCGGGCGGTATCCTAGTCAGCCGGTGGGAAGCACTTTGAAGGTAACGAGGAGCAAGCTTTTGATCAAGTTGGAGCATGATTGTTATGTAAGAGCTCCACAGCCATATGTCAATTTTTTACCTTGGATGGAAGAATCAACATGAATTTCGGCCTGAAAGATCGCTTAAGGCAAAGAACCATTTGAAAGAATCTTGATAACAGGATGAAGGGTGGCATGCTGGCATGCCGACATGGCACATTTTATCACGCTATGGGCGCCTTGGAGGAACCTGACAACCGGGTTCGTTCCCAAAGAGGCAACTCCTCAAGATCGTCAAATTGTCTGTTGTTCACGACCATTTCCGCTCCGGCTGAGACCTCTTTGGCTTCATTCAAGATTCGAGGGGTGCGCCACTGCGAAACAAGCGTGTGAAAGAGCGCTCCAATGATGCTCTGAGCGCATGTGTTTTGCAAGCCTGAAACATCTTCCCTAGGTTGCTAACTCGAAGCCCCATCAAGAACCATGAAATCACATTCTTGATTTGTCTAGCTCGCGCTGAGAATTCCATTAGGCTCCGCGAGCTCTTGTGCTTGACACCAACCCACCTCATATCTAGATCCTTCGCCCGGCGGTAACATCGGAATTGGAAAGCTGCGGTGAGGGACGAACCGCACTCACTCGCCAAACGTCTACGAGTTTCAGTCAATCGTGCATTTGCAAAGCGGGCATGTGCAAGCGCGATCAGCCCGCAGGCCCCTACTAGAAGGTAACGGCAGTTGACGTCAAACCACCCGAGCCCTCGGCGTATACATCATAACCGAGCGGGTGCTTTGCTCTTATCATTCGATTCGATTTGTCTTTCGCTAACGACAAAGCAGAGTCAGCGGACATTCCTCGTCGGTACGGGAAGTATAATTGGCCGGTCAAGGTACGATGACGTCACTCCCGCTTTCGAGCGAGTTGCGCCATTCATCTGTCTAATCTCTCGCGTGGCGTTCGGTGGAGCCCATCCTTCATTTTCATTTTTCCCACGTCCCTACGACCCCGACGTCACACTGAACAGTCACACGTGCGAAGCAACCTTGTTGTTATCAGCCAAAATTTCCCTTTGATCGTCCCGCGTAGCCGATGAGGTCGCCGTAAACGGCAAATAGCTGTGGTGCTCATGATCATGATCATTTACCCGATGACCGACACCCTGACTTGAAGCCCTCGGAGGCGCCCACAAAGGAAGGAACATCGATCTGGAGAGATCCCTCCAATCTGATCCATCATCTCATCTCATTGACCGAATCTCGGTAGCGCCGCCGTTCGAACGACGGTGTTCCATGGTTTTCTTCTCCTTTCTTGTCCTTTGTCTTTCTGGGGTCACCATTATGCTTGCGATATCAGCATCATGCGTGTCGCCTTTCTAGAGCCACGTTGACGGCAGCCCTCTTTCTTTTGGGCAAGCACAATGGAAGCGCTGAGGGAAGAAGGTCATATCAAGCAAGTATCAAATGACGCCGATATAGCTCCACAGGTCATCACGACTATTCTTATCATCGTATTATTATACCAGTGCCCCTAAAAAAGCGTATGGGCGTATCAGGATCAAATCGGAGGAAAGCCCTCATCTGAGTCACCCTACCCCCCTTCGAGCGTCAAGCACACCAAAGACTCGGAGCGACCGGTACAATCATGCAGCAGCACGGCAAATTTTTCACCCTCGCTAGCCGGCCCAGCCTAACACCACACACGATCATTGCTGGACCGCTGGCCATCGGCGTCCAGCTCGACGCCACCCACGACGGTTATTTGCAACAACATCGTTCGCTTCCCTCGCCGAAATGATGCAATGAGACTCCAGTCGATTATCGAACGTTCAACCACGACCACCGTCGTCGCCCCGTCTCCTGCCCGGCCCGTACGCCAATCCAGTCCTGTCTGGCCTTGTCAAAGGCCTGCTCATAGAGTGTTGGACAAGTAACGAGGCGTGCTTCCGACTCCCCCCGCACGTAAAAAGAAAGTCTGCAGCGCAGCTCCTTATAATCAAGTTCGACGCAGTGCATGAACAAGTACTAAGCGAAGTGGCCTCGTCCCCGAAAAGCCTCGACTTTCCTAGTTCTTCGTATCGAATAAACTGTTTTCCTCTATCGTCTCCCTGCACGATGCTTATCAGCGTTTGGAACAAGTTCGGAACGACCAATACTTAGTATGTCAACATCAGACGCCTGATCGTCGACCCCTATAGGTACCAACCTAGCAACGCGTCATCATGCATCACGTCTCGTCGTCAGGTTTCCGTCTCGGTGAACATCATCGCTGGCTTCCAACTCAAAACTCGAAAACATCATCGCCAACAAACGAGGAATTCGCGCGAAATCTATCGCATTATGATAACTGCTCTACGCTAAGTCGTATCAAAAGAGTACTTGTAGTGTTCCAATCGAGGGGGAAAGAGTGGGAGTGAGAGCGAAAACGCTCATCATAATCGAATCGAATGCACATGTTTACCTGCATATAAAGAGAAAAAACATAAGTGCTCGGCGAGAACAACTTCTCGCATAGCGGAGATAGAACAAAAGAGAACACAAGGAACAAGGATGGGAGAGGGGAAGAGAGAGGAACGACAGCAGACATGAACGAACTATACGTGCATGGCCAGCCAAGATAACAAAAAAATAATGACAGACCAAAACAATAATGTTAAACACAGAAGTGAAAATGACTTCTCCGGACACAATCCATGATGACATGGTGGCGTTGGTGTTGGTCCGCTCAAAAGTCAAAAGTCCGGAAAGGTGAATTGCGATGCGGGATATACAGAGTGGACATGGGCCACGAGGCAAAGGAGAAGGAAACAGAGAAGAAATAAAAGGCAGTAGGCAAGTAGGCAAGTAGGCAATACACCTTGGTAATCTGCACAGCGACTCGATTAGTCACTGCCGCGACATCACCGGTTACCAGGGAGACGCTCCGACACTCACTTTTGGAAATGATGTGATGTGCATGATTGCAATTGACAACCTCCGGTTCAACGGGCGTGCTTCAGTTGAAGATCTCTGTGACAGTGCGTCGACGCTCTCGCCTTTGCGATGGGAACGCGATCGTTTTCGGTTGAGCGTTGCCACCCGCCCTGCTTTCGCGACCCTCAACCGCAGCTTCCAGTGACGACTGCGCGGCACGAACACCCAGCGTCCGCCGACGACTATCTCTCTCGGTTTCCGAGCCCGAGAGCGGCAAGCGAACCTGGCCGAGACCCGAGTTATCCTCTTCCGAACTCGTACCTGCGCGTCGTCGAGCCTCGTCACGGCTTTGTTGCTGCTGAAGAGCAGATACCGACACTCCCGACGGACGGGAAAAGGTTACGGATGATCGCACTGACTCGTGGGAGTCCGTGCGTTCCAGCAGAAACGTGGAAATCTCAGGAGAAGCTGACGCCGTGTGGGTCGAGATGGCTGTCGTGGGGTTGGGTGTGGATACAGCAAAGGGCGGATTGGGGTTGCGAACGGTAGTTATGGAAGCCAAGGATACGTTGCGACGGCTGCCCTTGTCAATGGTAGTGTTGGATCTTTGGAGTAGAGATTCGGACGGAAGAGTGGGGAGGGGAGGTGGAGTAAAGTACACGGTCCTTGACCTTTCTGCCTGGGGGTATCGAGATAATGGCGTTGGAGAGGGTTCATAGTCTACCGACAAGTCGAGAACATTGGATGGCGTATTATGAAGGCCTGAACCTTTCGCCGCCATATGCTGTTCGCGATGTTCACGCGGAGTGAACAATCGTCGGGAAGTCGAGAGTGGGTTCAATCCATTGCGAGAGGGGGCCGAGCGATCCTGATCGCTTGCGTTGTTCCGTTCTCGTGCAGACGGGGGACGGGAAAGGTTGAGGCTGAGATCGCTGCGAGAGGAGAGCCTGCGAGAGATATCGGCCCCACGAGTGGAAGTCAAGGGCTCCCAGCTCAGTCGTGACTCGGTGCTTCGCCTATCATCTTGAATCCGCCTATCATCTTGAATCCGCCTATCATCTTGAATCCGCCTATCATCTTGAATCCGCCTGTCAAGGCCTGAATCAGACGGTGGTCTCCTCGGAGCTTCATCATCCAGGCTCCCTGACCTCAGGTGAGCAGAATCAGATGGCCCAGCTGCCTCCTTCAACAGCTTCCCTACACCGAGAATGAATGCGGTGAGCGAGCGCACTACATCGTCGCTCTCTCGCAAGCCCTCCCGGAAGTCAGAACTAACATCCCTCCAGGTTTGTGCAGCGTGGCTGGGACAGTTTGCGTCATAGTACTCGTCATCCACCTCAATAGCAATTTGTTGCTGGACGGCGTTGCTTGTCGCAGCTCTCAAGATCCTGTTGAGCCGTTCCGACGAGCGTATGATTGCGTTTGAATGATCGGATAAATCGTGAACAATTTGGGATTGATTCGGAAGCCGAGAGAGTTGCGCTTGAAACATCGCGAGTGAGTCCAACATGAGGCGGGTGTGTTCAGCACTCTGGGGATTATTGAGGCTTGCCATCATGCCACTACCAACAGGGGTCATGCTCGTGTGACGGCGGGAGAGTGTGCCAGTACGAGGAAGGTCCGGCTCGACAGGCGTTTGGGGTAAAGAATTTATGCGTGCAGTCGGTGAGTGTCGGGACTCTGGTCTATCTGAAAGGTCATAGGTTGTTCTCCTGGACCGTATCGAATAAACCCCGGACCTGGAACTGTTCTCTCCGTGAAAGAAGTCTGCCATCGACGTAGCGGGTCGGGATGAGATGACACGTCCTATGCCTTTCGTGTCCCGCTCGGCAATAAGGGCAGTAGGTGCACGAGGTGGATCCGAGTGCAAATGGGGTCGAGGAGCAGGGAGACCAACAAATTCGCCGGTACGTGTGCTGTGTCCACTTGTTCGACTCCTGTTATCAGCATCGGGTCGCAGCTGCCTCACCTCGTCCTCCCACTCCACGGTGCGACCAGTGCTAGGCCCAATGTCACTTGAGCGTGGTCCTCGTGCAGACGCTTTCATATCACGTCCATCTGCAAAGACATCCTCGCTTGAGGGTGCCCCCTGTCTCACACTCCCTCGCATGCCGATCCCCGCTGCACGCAGGCTTTCACCTGCAAGTCTGCCTGTTGCCCCTGTGCCTGAGTTCAGAGTACTTTCTGCACTTCCTCCGCGCTGAGACTGTCTTCTCCCGATATCTGGAGCGTTGCCTGAGAGGTCGTCGGAGAGCCAACGGGTCTGATGTCGCCGGGTTAAATCCCTTACAGTGGAAACCCGTGATGACCGAGCGCCTCGGGGAGAGTACTGGACACTGGTTGTAGCATTGCCAGATGTATGCGGCGCAGTTCTAGGCGGATGATCCTCCTCGTACCCATCATCATGGAAGGACCCTCGGTGGGGAGTCATGGGCTCGATTGAATTCTAATGAGATTGCAAGATTAGCTGACTGCGAAAGAGACTCGATCATGCCACCAACCCGTCCATCCAAACTCCGTCGTTCTCTATCTCTAAATTCCCTTGGAAGCGGTTGTCGTGACCTTTTGTTTCCTGTGGGACTTCTCCTTGAAGTGGCTACAGCGGCCAGCGCTGCATCGGTGATATCATGATCGTTTCTAGTGTACCGCCCGTTCTCATGGCCAGATATGGCACCCGCCAGTGACACTCGTTTGCGGGGAGTGCGTGACGGGCCTGGAGACGCCTGACGCGTTTTCTCTGGAGATGAGGGGGCAGAGATGAGCCTTGGTCGTGAATGGAAATCTGATACGGACGGCGGTGTTGATGAGCGTTCGGGGGATGATGAGCGGTAGGAATTGGAATTGGACTCATAACGGGAGGGGGTTGGGGCACGCAGACTCTCTCGCTCTGTTTCTGATCCTGAGAGTGTATCATTGCGTTTGATCTGTGGTGCGGACTGGGAATGCGAGTGAGATGAGAGACGAGAGGATGATGAAGTGGAAGGTGGGGCATTAGGTGAACGTGAAGCGTGGGTGGGGGAAGGCGTATTGAGGCGAGAAGAAAGTTTATCTAGTGCCTACATGGTTGGAATAGCATATAGCATATAGGCACAAAGGAATGCAATTTGGCGTCGAGATAAGTGCGAAAAAAAACACAACGTGGTCCCAAAAGATCACCAGGAATATACCAAAAACACGTGGAGTAGACAAGGGCACGCAGTAAGCATAAGCCCAAGAGGAAGCGCAGTAGGCTCACCATGCGGTTGCGTTGAGCAAGACTCTTGACCCGCTGGAGCGCAGCGACGTTTTCGCTGGGGTTTGTGACTCCATGCCTGAGGTCGAGCCTGGCGGTATGGTCCTCCTCGCCCGCATGGTCGTTTTCGTCATCTTCGTCATCAGAATTGGGTCTTGAATTAATGGACTTGTCGTACGTTTCTGCGGGCATGACTGCACTTGGGATACCTGAGAACGAAACTGGACGCTGTCTGAGGCTGCCTGAGTTTGCACTCTTGTTGTCGCCAGTCGAGCCGCTGCCAGTGGAATTGGTGGCTGGGGGAGACGGTAAACCAGAGGGGGAAGCAGCGATAGGGCTTTCCGGGGGCTCAGGAAGGTCAGGTATGTTGGCTTCCTTGGAATCCTTAGGTGGTACCGATCCTAGGAATATTGCGGACAAAGGACGCCTCGAGGAAGAAACGAGTGAGCGCGGCGGCATCAGAATGAGCGCAGCAGATCATCAACCACGGCGGGCGTCAAAAAAGTTGTCGTTGTCGTCGTCGTGGACAGCGAGCAAAAGCGTTGGGACGACGACGAGCTCAGCGCCGAGCAGGTAGCAAACGAAGGAGAGGTTAACTATCGTGGGAATTCAATCTCTCGACAACCTCTCCGAATTCCGACCCCTCCCGACTCAACAAGGTCAGGTTGAGACCAAAACTGTTGTCTCCATATAAAAAGCTACGAGAGGCACCTCTCCGAAGAGTCTCACAAGTTTCCTTTGTGACTCCATCATTGGTGCCTACGATCCGCATGGACCAGTCACTAGGAGAGAAGCGCCGGGTCGGATACTTGAATGAAAGGATTCGCCGCCGAGACCACTTATCTTTGACTGCCAGCTTGCCTACATTGGCTGTTGTCTTGTCGTGGCCCCAGCCCCGATTCATCCTTGGCTTCCTTTTTCCGACGTCTTTCGGGTGTGCATCCTAGCGACCAGCCCCAGAAACCACGTTGTAACTAGTACCGGTGTTGGAATCCGTTGGCAGTTTATCCTTTTGTAGCGTTACACGATCGCTCTGGCTAGATCCAGCCGGGCGCAGATATAGTCCTGACGCTATTCTGACAGAGCGGTTCAATGGGCCAGTTCAACCGCAATGTCAGAATAGTGTTCATTTTGACCTACGATCGATAATGCTCCTTAAGATCTGGTTGGACGCTGAGCGAGTGATCTGCAGATATTGATGGTTTCGACCACTAACAGAGAGGCAAAAGTGTTGGACTCTGTAGGTAACGAATGTGTATATATACGAAGATGTTAGATTAGCTTACCTCCAGTTGATGTAGAATGACTCTGAACGAGACTGGAGGAAATTGGGAGGAAAGGTGAGAAATAGTGGCGCGTTGTAAGTATCGTAGCGTTGCTCACCTACTAGACGGGTTGCGCTTTGACACAAACCACGACCACGCAATTAATCCTACAAAACATGCGAAAGCGGTCCTGTCATCTTCCGACATTACAATTATATCGAAGCAGTCGAGTATCGAAACCAATTTCCACGACGATGCGCAATCGCGAAACATGTGCGTCGGCGGGTAACTTGCAGTTGCATTCAAATCGAGCAATCTGCACGCACGGACTCCTTGATGCTGTTTGTTACTCGCAGCCCCTTCCTTGCACCGACGAAGGAAAAGTCAAGGGTCGGCCCCGCACGGCCGCACTACCCACACTATCAATCGTAAGTACTAACGATTTTCGCGTCCGTGAACCACACCCCATAGTTAACCCCACTACGTATTCCCACAAGCGCATCCATCCTGCGTCCGTAAAGATGCCATGACTGTACCGCATGACGATTTCGCAGGCCATTACGGAAGCCGATGATTAGGCTCGAAAACGCAAGGCCCCTCCACCGGCGGAGCACACGGGGATCAGAAACAGATGAACCCAGATGTGACTTGACAAAAAAAATCAAATCATGCATGAACCGTGACGTTGATGACCTCAGTACCCGTCATCATACGTACTAAAGAGGGTGCGCGGCCAGCTTCTCCGAAGTTCTAACAGCCTTTACTGCAGAGCCGCTTAATTCAGTAAGATGGACTATTTAGGGGCTAGTCGAATAAACGAATATCCAAGTCTCGAGCGATAGCTGAGTCGACCATACATGCGGACACGAACACAGGATAAGGAGCAGCTTCTCCGAAGTACTAACAGCCTTTACTGCAGAGCCGCTTAATTCAGTAAGATGGACTATCTAGGGGCTAGTCGAATAAACGAATATCCAAGTCTCGAGCGATGGCTGAGTCGACCATACATGCGGACACGAACAAAGGATAAGGAGGTACGTATGGAACCACTTGTGAGTAGCTCAGGATAAATTAGACAGTGACTCTCTTTGTCCACAAAAAGAGTCTTGTATGTGCAGAACTTCATCGTGATGCCATGTTTTATGGAGACATTGCTGCGCGTAGTTTCTAGTTGTCATTCAATCATTGGTGTCATTCATTTCACCCTTTCGCAAACGTCCTTGGAGCGCTCACAAAACTAATAAACCAAGTAAGTCAATAATGGTAAGTACATACACATAGTTAAGTAAATACAATCCGCTTGCTCTAGGTCATTAACATCATGGATGTCAGTAAAGGAGGAGAGTAGTAAGCCCAGTGAGAAGGAATGTTCAATGCACGATGACTGAACCCGAAAGAGAAAGAGAGCGTTGGTATAATCTATCAAAAAATAGGTGAGAGTTCCAGAAACATTATCTTGCCCATTCGTCTAGGATCCAAGCGTGTGCCGAGTCTATAGCACTGAAAAGATGACCGAACACACAAACACGACGGGTATCCAAATTAGTGCCAAGGGCCTATATGTCTTCTCTCCACTGATCAAAGAATAAGATTCAGCCGACGTCACCACGACAACAACTTGACAAATAGACTCACCTGATATTCGACGACGGCTGACTTGTAATCTTGGTCGTCACGACGGCGACCAGCCCATCGATCGCGTTCGATCCGTTCACAGCAACCGACTGGTAATGATTGATGCCCACGCTGGTATTCTGAAGCAGCCCGGGGACGTAGCTGACAGAGGTATGGTAGGTATATCCGCCATAGGACGTCTCACCCGAGTACGTGCTCGTATTCGTGAGCAAGGCGGTGGGGATAATGCTCGATTGCGCCGTGACATTCCCGATCATCCAGTCACGTCCGAGGTCATAGCTGCAGTGCAAACGTTCAAGTCAGCATAACTGAAGGGAGAATTCGGACGAGGCCGAATACTGAAACACCGACCCGTTTGTGATGATGCTGTGTTGGTCTGCAAGCAAAGAGGCGATATGACGTGTGATAAGAAGCAAAATAACGAAAGATGACACCGGGAGCGCGGTAACACGCACCGGCAATTGGCATCTCGTACGAAACTGCCAGAAATATCGCGCCGCTGTTCGCATCGGGACCGTTCTGGACCCAGTATCGAATGTGGTTGCCGCCCTCGACTGTCTCCTGGCAAGTGCCAAGCTCGGCATTGCCATAGTCCCATCGTATGACCGCGGTTTGATTTACTGTTTTCGATAGGAATGTGCAAGCCAATCGTTATGGAATGGTTCGGCAATTGAAAGTGAAAGGAATGTGCGTACGGGGTCCATTGCCATCACCGAGGTCCGCACCTTGATTGTCCCCGGAATGTTGGCCCAAGCATTCGGTCGAGAAGCCAAAGGATCTGAACAGGCCAAATTGGATGAGGACGGACACAAAGACGAATCACGGAGACATACTGACTGAAAGTAATTGATTAAACCTCCATTATCCACACTGCTCTGGAGGACTGCTGAATCGGAGTAGGCGGATATAATGACATTGATGGGTTCTCCGAGTCCTGCAGGGTATGTGTCCTGCACTTGCTATAGAACAGCAAAGAGTCAGAGGTTCGATGACTTGCCGAAAAGGGTGGTGAAGGGTTGGAATGAGAAACGAACTGTAAGCATGCTGCCGCCACTCTCCATCGGGATATAGTAGCCGTAATTCGTCTCACGACGCTGCGGAGGTGTTGGGGGTTGGGACGAACGCTCGGCAGAGACAAGAAATGGCATCCACAAGGTAGCAATCATGCAGGACAACAAGGCTTGGGACCTCCGAGTCGAATGTTCACGAGTGTACATGGTGGTGGGGTGCGAAAAGTTGCGGGAGGTTGGTTCGTGAAAGAATGAAGGAGACCCGATCCGCAAGTGCTTTAGAAAGAGGGAAGAGAAAGAGGGGAAAGGACTCCAGGGAGCAAAGAGTACCAGACCTGTGGTGGTTCGAAGGAGGTTCAAAACAAGATTCACTGACATTTAGACTGTCACCAAATTGTTCCGTTATGTGTTGTATTGTTCTCGCTCAGCGACGCCGCCACGCCCTGGCGGACCCCCGTTATGTTATGTACTAATGCGTCGATCTTTCAAAAGCGGGAGTTGGTGGTAGATTAAACCATGGAGCAACGTCGCCTGTAACGGGGCAAGACTGGTTTGTGTTGTGTTGTGTGCGTGAGTTGCCAGGTAATTTATATCGTATTTATGGATACGACGAGGTTTCTCAGTCACCACCACCGTGACGACTGGCAGTCGGCTCGTAGATAAGGTCGAAGAAAATTAGCACGTCGCTCCAACGTCGCTCGCTGTCAAGTATCTGATGGCGGCGTCGAAACGTGCAGAACGCGCATCATATGAACCTCCTGACTTGGCCCTGTCGTTCCTTGGCTAGACCTCCCCTATTCGGGCAACGAGGCCGTCTCATAGTCTCAGTGGCTAACGGCGCTCACTGAGGGTACCATTCCGCTTGAATCTCGCCAATACTGCCGTGGTTTGGAACTTCCCTTTCCGTCCGCTGTAGGCAGATTGCTACAGAGGGCTGAAAGGGAGAAAGGGAAAGGTCGGTCGACTTACTTGTCTGTCAGTTCAGCAGATCTGTTTTCGGCGTACGTTCGTATCGTTCAAGCACTCACGCCTCTTCCTTACGCTGAACTAGGGTACAAGACATGCAATTCAATCGACATGGATTTCAAGGATGCCCTGGGATATACAACATTTCATATTTAGGTGCGAGCACAATTTGATGCACTGGATCAGAATCTAAATTAGTACCCGCCACTGAGCTGTTCGTCGTGGAGCTTCTTGGCTACATGCAACTATGAGAGGCTGGTTCTCCTGCACTCGTGACGAGGACTCACCTGCTGCCTTAGCCTTGGCGTGGTCAATTGCGTCAAGACCCTTGGTTTCAATGATGTGGGTTATGAACGCAGCACTGGCACTCGCTCTGATCCACTCGTTAGTTACTGCGCTCGACACTGGCTTGTGTGGACGCACAAGAATTCCTTCGCCTTGGCATGGCTGACTTCCACTCCCTTCTTCTTCTGGTGTTCATTCCATGCCTCCATGGCCTGGGGACAATCAGCCTTGCTTCGTGTTAGGAAGATGTAGGTAGCACACCTTCCAGGCGGCGGCAGCGGAGATAGCATCATGAGAAACATGGCCCTTGTGTGGTGCGTTGCAGACCTTTGCGAGAGACTCATCAATAACCAATATCTGTTACAAGAATCGATCTGCTCACTTGATCGTAAGCTTCCTGGGTCATAGTGCAAAAAGTGTTGACTGCGAAAGGTGAGGAAATGGAGGATGAAATAGGTGTTGAGATAAAGATCAGATAGGACGAGATCAGTGTCTTTTATCTCCGGAATTGGCCGTCACGACCGGGGTTGGTGGCACGGATCATTTTCGAATTGGGTCGCACTGGTTTGGACAGCTCGATGTCGGGAGTTTCGGCTAGGACTTGTCCACTGCAAATAGCTCATCGACATACACTGCCCATCGCAGGTCACCACGACTTGGACATTACTGCGCACAGTGCAAGATAGGAGGCTGTGAAGAGGGCCTTCACGCTCATCCAACCGGCATATTCCTAGCACCGACTTTTGCCGTCCATTCATTCGTGAGAATTGACGAGGTCACGGACCCGATCTTTCGGGTTGGTTCGACGCTTCCAATTCTCACGTGCATCCCTCTCTTACAAAAATGCTCGTTTCCATGAGCGCAACCGGACGTGTCGGACGTTTTCGTGGTCGCCGAGGGCATCGGTTTGCGTGTCACGGTTATAGATGACGGGCATGTGTCTATAGATCGGTTGAGATCGGTTTGTGTTTCCCTCAGATCAGATGCTTGTTGATCGACCCATTGATGAATTGTGCGATTTCGCAGTACCTACGAACATCTACGATCTTGCTCTGTTTGTGCATCGTGACCTTTTTTCCCACTGGTAGACGTTCATTATTGATGTGCGGTATCTTTTATCATTTCATGCGTGTCGTGACCGTGCGCCTTCGGCACTTACTGTTATGTACATTGCGTGCGTTTGTACGACTGGCCATGGGCGATCTTGCTGTTTGATGTCTTCTTCCATGTCGAGTCCGCGTGGTCGATGCGGCGGCGGCGGACTCTGTAGTGAGTGTTTCTCGGCTCCCTTAACCACAAGTTGAGTGACTCAATATGAGTAGCGCCAATGATCATTAGGGTATATAAGTAAGCCTCCAAACCGATTTGAACACTTTGCCGGGCACAATGGTACATATCTATCCTTGTTACTATCAGGCGTGAACTCATGCTTTCCAGGTGGACAGTGGTGCATGATGACCATGATACGCTTTCTCAGCTGAAGATCATCACTAATCGTCGCAAGCTTCATGACTCCTCACCAAGGTATAGATATACAATTCAAGTCAAGAGTAACTGCTGTAATCAGAGCCTCGAGAATGTCCGACACTTTGATATACAATAGTCTGTGTTTAGGTGCCGTTACAATTCGATGCACTACATCGAAATCACCGGTGGTGGTGCTCGTGGTGCCCAAAGTGATGCTCGTGGTGGTCGTGGTGATTGTGATGATCGTGGTGATCGTGGTGCTCGTGGCGATCGTGGTGCCCGTGGTTCCCGTATTGCTCGTACTGCCCGTACTCTGAGTGTCGCCCGTAGTGTACCTCAGCTACAAACGACTATCAGAGGCTGATTCCTTGCATTTTTGCCGAGAAACTCACCCTCCTGCCTAACCCTGTGGCGGTCGATGGCATCAAGACCTTTAGTTTCAACCATGCGGTCAATAAAGGCAGCACTGGCAGCCGCCCTAACCTATTCGTCAGTGATTACGTTCGGTACTGGTTTGCGTGGACGCACATGAACTGCTTCATCTTTGCATGGTCAACTACCTCTCCTTGCCTTGCTTTGTGCTCATTCCATGCCTTCATAGCCTGCTGGACGGTCAACATGTTTCATGTGAGCTGGAAGCGGATAACGCACCATCCAGCCGGCGGCGGCGGCGATGGCTTCATGCGTAAGGCTGGCCTTGTGATGTGCGTTCACGACCTGTGGAACGAGACCGGAGACCGGTCAATAACCAACATCCGTTAGAAGCAGGTTGATCGACTCACTTGATCGTAAGCTGCTTGGGTCATCGTGTAAAAGTGTTGTTTGCGGAAAGTATGAAAATGGGAGATAGATTAGGTGTTGAGATAAGGATCAAGATAGGACGCGTCGGGCGTCTTTTATATCTCGACCGTCACGGAGTTAGAGTGTCAACACGAGGCATTTTCGAATTGGGTCGCACTGGTTTGGACAGCTCGAATCAATGAGTCAGGGGTTTCAGCTGCCAGGGATTCAACTGCTCACCGTGCACTGCCAATCGCAGGTCAACCGGTCACCGGTCACCAAGCTAGCCACGTTTACAGCATTGCTGCTAATGTTATACAATATAATCTTGGTCTCAGGATCCTGGTGTAACCTGCGCCACGTATCTGTCTCTTGTCGCCACCGATCATCTATCTGTCTGTCTTCCTTGTTGCCCCGTTGTTCGTTTCAATCCGAGTAGCGATCGCAGTGCGGCCTTACCCGATGATCCGTGGGGGCCCGGGTGCGATGATTGAGGATCCTGCATCGCATTTGCGCAGGCAGGTAAGCCTCCTCCTCTCTTCACAGTTGGTTGGATCACTTTTTGAAGCGGAAATCAGTGCTGGCCCGCAGACGCAGACACGGCCTCAGTGCTGCGTCGCTCTGAGACATTCGGTACGATCGATGCGCCGTTGGGATTCCGACAGCTTTCCCACGAACTGATGGAACAATTGTGCTGCTCCGAGTCTGTGGCAGCGCATTGTTCTGCACATGGTCGCCGGTGACTACACTATGTCCCATGAATGGCTCAGTACCCCCTCGGATAGGTCGGTATCGTTTCATTCCGAATCCCATTCAACGGATACAGTATGTACGATTCCAATTGCAATTCCACGTATCTGTGACACCTCCGACGGTGGTAAGAAGGATTTTAGGACCGAGTCATTGGAATAAGTCACCCGGTAAGTCTATTAGACACCGGCGCTTGATGGTGGCATTCAATCAGATTGCCTGTACGCGTAATAAGATATTCAACAGACTCCACTTCACACTTGCTTCACACTGTGGCTTGCCAAAGGTTGGTGTGTCGAGCCTCCGACGATGCCGCGGGAATTCGGATAGCAGAGAGCACCTATCAACTGTAAGGGCGGATTACTTGTTCCCATGTGATTGGGGACAAAGTGAACGGGTAGGCATCCGATTGGCTTGGTTTCGTAGGCTATGCCGTCGGTTATTCCAACGCTTACCAGAATCTTGGGGCAAGCCGATCCACCGCGTGGTGCGCAGTGACTCAGCGGTCCCACGGTCGCGAAGGTGGCTGCGCGGGGATATTCAGGGACCCCTCCGCAGTCCTCGGGAGCTACGTACTTTGCTGCGCGAGACGCCTCGAGCTCTCGTACGATTTTTTTGGTTCTTGGTGGTCAGACTGCATCATGGCGTGTTCCATGCGGTGCGATTTTTCTTTTTTTCGCGTAGTAGAGATTTGCCAATACGATGTGCCTAGTTTAGTCGGCGAGGCTGTGTCGTTTCCCGCCATATGTTCTGAGCTTGAAAAGCTGTGAAAATTTCCCCTTTATTAAGCCGACCGAGTCAGAACGACGCGCCATTCCATTTTGCTTTCTTTCCCCCATCTACCGACCCCTTGGGACACCCAAGGTATCGTCCTCGAGTCACTTGTACTCTCCCAGTTCCCATTCGTGAGTCATTCAGTTCGATCTGCATCTATTTCATTGTTCTCCTACGTGTGCGCTATCTGCTCGGCTACGCTGTGCAAATTGCATTGCTGCATCGATTTCTGTCTGTCGACTGTAGTCAGCCATATGATGTCGACGCCTCTTCATGATGATACGTCGATTCCAAGGTCGCCCGATTTGTCTCGTCCAGCCCCTCTAGGGCACTCGCGAACAACATCGGCGCGGCCTGGCAAATCACGGTCGTCTCAGTGCTCAAAGAGTCACATCGGACTCATGCCGCACGCGGATGCACACAATACCCCTTGCGTAAAGGATGAAGAGCTGATGTCATCCCCTCACGGTTCCAGAACCGCCAGGCCCTCCGCATTGTCGCCTGGCCCCAGCTCAGTACCAATTACCCCTCTCCACTCCGCAATTTCAGATCAATATCTACCATATACTCCAAATCAAGATGTCGTTTTGCATCAGATTCTAAGTCGTTGGCCGATCTCACATCATCCTGGTCCATCCCCTATACATGGTCATCAACTCTCATCGTCTTCTGTACTTGAAAGTCCTCAACTTTCAAGCTCGTCTTCTCGCCATGTTGCGATAAATAGCCACTCTGCACGTCCACGGACGTCCAATCAGGTCTTCAATAACATCTCGGATCTTGCCGCCCATTATGGGATACCCCAATTTTTGCCAGTCGCACCTCGTACAACCCCACGTAGACCAACCGACCTCGAAGAAGCATTTCTGCAACAGACTGAATCCTTCCCCTCCTCTCCCGATTTTGAAAACCTTTGCTCCAACTATTTAACCATGTTGTCTCAAACTCCCGACGATCATGGCGCCAACAATGTCCTAGTCGAGGACACTGCGTCGGTAGCGGCCGCTTCCAATGTGACGGACGTCGAGGCCCTAAGGTCGCTCATGGACGTGCTGAACGGTTTGTTGTTATTTACTACACATCTTGTCGACGATGACTCATCTTGCTTCCCAGCAACGCCAGAGCTCCAGACGTCCAATGATCTGAACGAGTTTTTGACTTCGCCTCTTATTGACTCGCCTTTCGACGACGATTTGCTTACTACACCCGCTCTGGAGTCCGACATGCACGCGGACATTTTCACAAGTCCCCTTCTGGGAGACTTTGAGAATGACTCATTCGGCGAGTTCCCATCCCTGTTTGACGGGCTGAACGGTGCCGCCTGTCAAGAGCCAAAACCGCCACAAAATGAGCATCCTGCTCCTCCACCCCCTCCGCTCTTTGACCACATGTATCAGATAGACACTCCCTTTACACCGTTCATCGACACTCCCAGCACCTCTCCGCTCGATAGGAATGTGGTCCCCCTGCCATCGACGGGCAAGCGGAAGTCCGCTACTGGTACTCGCAAGAACATTACGCCCGAGTCGCTCGTTCCGGTTGAGGCACCTACTCAATCGCGCAACTATCTCGTTCCCTCCGCTACTTCTCGGAAAGAGCTTCCCGCCACCTGGCGTCGTAAGCGGCTCCGTACCGCACCTCCGGATGAAGAAGCAGATCAACTTGTGGAGGAGCCTCTGACCCCTACTATGTCGGAGCAGGAGCAGATTGAACTCAAGCGACGGCAAAACACCGTTGCGGCTCGCCGCAGTAGGAAGCGTAAATTGGAGTATCAGCGTGAGTTGGAGGACAGCTTGGAACGATACAAGCGGGAGGGCGAGATGTGGAAGCAACGAACGCTGACATGTCAAGCGTTACTTCGCAGTCATCATATCGAGTGTCCGGAGTTCCCTGATTCGTGATTCTTCTCCGCGGTGTTTTCCTATTATTTGCTATACCTTTCGCATTTCGTGGTGTTCCATGCATTTTCTTTTTGTCATGTTTCTTTTTGCAACGATTTCCGCCAACCCAGGCGAGACGGCTGTAATCTTCGGTGCTTCGTGTACTCTTAAATGTCATCATCCCCCACCCCCCCATTATCCATTGGTTAGGAGCATCGTCGTAACCCCTTCCATAAACTCTTTTCCCATCTAGTCTAGTGCTATACTTCAACTTGACGAATCGATGTTGTTTCCTTATGCGTACCTTGCCTCGTGAGATCTTGAAACTTGAAATCAAACGTGAGAGATGGCAACATCACCAGATGGTGGGAATCGTTGCACAGGCTACGTTACGTTGAGGAAGTCCACCTGAATTATTGTCAAACGAGCTTTCATTTCGCCAACCAACATTCCGCGCCCAAACCGCTCGGCATTTTCCACCTCTGTTGACCTGGGCCGTCGATCTCGTGGTCCTCAAAGTTCCACCATCGACACCCTCCTTTTGAATCGTCCGAGTCGTTTGTCCATGGTTTCCACGTCCACCAGGGGCGGCACCTACGAGCGTCTTGAAGGCGGGATGATGAGCCCCGGCCGACCAGTTAGAAAACTCGCCTGGAAAAAAATTGCAATCGGATGTGGTGTACTCATGGGGCTCGTCTGGTTTTTCGGTCCTCGAGGGGACTACTCGTTCTCAGCTGGTACGCCCTTTTTCATCGAGTCGTACATACGACTATACTACCCTACAGGTCTTCCACCGTCTGCGTCTGAAGATGAAGCTTACCTACCGCAAGGCAAGATACCACTTTATGATCCCTCTAGCGCCGCGCCCTACCCACTTTCGTCGTCCTCTTCTTCGAGTGTGTCCTCTCCTTCGAGCGTCCCCAGTACCCCTGCTGTTATACCCACTTCACCCGAAACCGATCCAGACCCGCTCAAGACCGTCCACTGCACCGCTCCATACGCACGTCGCCTCCCGCTCGTGCAATACGCGCTCATGATCGACGCTGGCTCGACGGGTTCGCGCATCCACATCTACAAATTCCACAACTGCGGCCCGTCGCCTGCGTACGAGTACGAGGTGTTCCGGATGGTCCAGCCCGGTCTGAGCGGACACAAGACGGGCGAGCGGTGGACGCCAGAAGAGGCAGCGGCGAGTCTGGACGTGCTGTTGGACGAGGCCGTGCGGGTGGTGCCTGTGTCGCTGCACGGGTGTACGCCGCTGGCGGTCAAGGCGACTGCGGGGCTGCGTGCGCTCGGGGAGGTAGAGGGGCAGGCGATATTGGAGGCTGTAGAGGGGCGGTTGAGGGAGAAGTATCCATTTGCGCTGCCGGAGCGGGATGGGGTGGTCATCATGGACGGGCGGGACGAGGGTGTGTATGCGTGGATTACGGTGAATTATTTGATGGGGGCTATTCGGGCCGGGGGCGAGGCTGCGGTTGTCATCGAGGATGATGATGAAGACGAAGATGAGGGCAGACTCGGCAGAGTGGAGGACAAGCCGACGTATGCAGTGCTGGATTTGGGGGGCGGGTCAACCCAGATCGTATTCCAGCCAGAAAAGGGCAGGGGCGGGGTGAGGGGGGCTGCGGATGAAGGGCTCAAGGATGGGGAGCACAAGTACGAGCTGATGTTTGGTGGAGAGAAGAGGGTGTTGTATCAGCACTCGTACCTGGGGTATGGGCTGAAGAGCGCGCGAGAGAGCGTGCATCGGGTGGTGGAGTTCATGGACGGACTGAGGAGGGCCCGGGTGGACGAGGAGGACGAGCTGCCAAGGCTTCCGAAGGTGCCGAATCCCTGTCTTGCGCGGATGACGACGAAGGAAGTGGACGTGTCTCAGGGGGAGGGCAATGATAAGGTCAAGGTGTTGATGACCGGTGAGGATGTCGGGAGCTTCGAGGCGTGTAACCGGATTTTGGAGCTGGTCATGGCCAAGGACGCGTGAGTTGTCTCGTCTCGTTATGTGTTGGTCGACTGCTCATTACACGGACCATGGATAGCGTCTGCGAAGTCAAACCGTGCTCGTTCAATGGCGTTTACCAGCCTTCGTTGATGGATGCGTTCCCGACCGGCAAAGTCCTTCTCCTGTCATACTTTTACGACCGTGCCATGCCCCTGATTCCCACTCCTCCCGCGGGCGCCCAGCCGCAGATCACAGTATCCACGTTCGCGACGCTCGCGCAACAAGTCTGTGCGGGTCCGAGCAGCTGGGTGGAGCACTGGGGCTCTTACCCGGAGGTGATGGAGGAGCTCGAGGACCGTCCAGAGTGGTGTCTCGATCTGACGTTCATGCATGCGCTGTTGAGGCTCGGGTACGAGTTTGCGGACGTGCGGGACGTCGGGCTGGGGAAGCGGATTGAGGGGACGGAGTTGGGGTGGTGCCTTGGCGCGACGATCGCGATGGTCGGGGGTGGGGAGATCAGGTGCCGAGATTGAGTGATTGAGTATTGAAAAAATGATTGAGAGGACGGCGTCAAATGGACAAATGGTATGTACGTGTCTACTGAAAGGTTGCTAGTACTCCAGAGGAAATTATGCACATTATCTATTCTTTCTTGCTCTCTAAATTATGTTGCAATCGACGGATTTTTTTTTCAAGGGTTGTGCGCTTTAGCCAGCATCGGGGAACAAGAAGACGAAGACGAGCAGAACGACTGATCGTTTATCAATTATTGTACACTTGGGCAGCCCGACTGACTGCCAGTGGCACTAACACTACGGGCACGAGACTCAGAGAAAGAGTCAGAGCCAGAGTCGGAGGGAGTGTATGTAATTCAAGCAGAAGGGGGCACGATCCTGGTGGGTCACTCAGACTCGTTCCTCTGCCGCTCGGTGAGCTCCCCGCGTGCGGTATCCATCGGAGTTGTAGCTGTGCGTCGGAAGAGGCGGTCAGTCTGTGAGCGCAGAACGACTGGTATCCAGAGAGCCAGCACGGAATTACAGCAGTTTGCATATCTAATGGCACTCGCGACTTTGAAAAACATTACACAATAATGGCTGGACTTAGAAAAATTTGTGTGTTTCCTTATGCCATCTACCCCACCCTCACCTTGAACTATGTACTTCATGCCTCGAACTTGCCGGGAGGTCACACCCTCACACCCACTGCCCTCGTCGACGGTAGTTGAAGTCCAACTTCAGA
This sequence comes from Leccinum incarnatum, assembly GCA_038091095.1. NCBI lineage: Eukaryota > Fungi > Basidiomycota > Agaricomycetes > Boletales > Boletaceae > Leccinum > Leccinum incarnatum. Next base: position 22,678 of record JBBPNG010000430.1, read on the forward strand.
TATACACCCCCGGGCCAGCGCCTTTTAGGGAATCGCACGGTCCTGCGTGACATGGCGACAACAACAACGACTCGGACACACGGACACACGGACCCTTGCCTGCAACGTCGAACAACACACGCACGCACGCATCACGCGCAACATCGTCGAGCCGACACGTGCTCGAACTCGATGACAAGAAGAGGGAGACGGTAGACGGCGTCACGGCGACAGTGCGACGAGACGAGGATGATGGAGATGGACGGTGACGACGAACGCGACGACGACGTGCGTTCCCACCA
>JBBPNG010000431.1:0-22953 GCA_038091095.1 Leccinum incarnatum
CGACAGATCCACCGGATCCGACTCGGAAGTATGTTCACGGCAGCAGCGAAGTCGATGAGAAAAACGGGGGGCCAATATATTGTATTATCATAAACTACAGAGATTACAGATAGTATGAGATCACTATCTTCTCGGGCGTGTAGCCTCACTCTCCGTGACTTATCATGATAACAGTGACAAGTCGCGACTGACTTTGCTCACGTGCTGTCAGAAAGTCAGAGCTTCCGCCGGTTTGGGTCGAAGTTTGTTTGGGTCCAGGTTTGGGTTGGCGGTGCCGCGCGCGGCTGACTTGACGCGGAGCCTGAACGTCGGGAACGCCCGTGTCAGGGCAAGTTTGGGTCTGACTGGTCGGAAACTGAAAACGCCTTGGTCACGAATTCGTTCCTCCCCGGGCCGCCCCCCGCCCTCCCCCCGCCCTCCGAGTCCTCCCGCCCACCACCCACCACCCAACACGGGCAGCCCTCACTCCCTGCTGCCGGTGAAGTCCCTGCTCGGAGGCTGCTCCCTGTGTGCCCGCCATGTCATCCCTCTTGCCAGCCTCACGCCGCCCTCTGCTGGCCTCCGAGTCGTCAGCCTCACTGGCAGCCTCGCGGTCAGCCACCTGCCCGGGGCCTTATAAAGGTGCGTCTCACCCTCTCGCTCACCTCTTGTAAGTTGTACCTAACGCCTTCTTTCCCTCTCCCTTCAGCCTGTCTGCCTCTGACTTGGACGCTCGACACGACGATCGGCGTCATCGCGGTGTTCCTCCCAGTGTCCCCGCCCCCACCCTCCGACCATTGGCGTTACCACAGCGCCACTTCCCCTGTGCCCTGTGCCCCCCTCTCAAGTCCCGCCCACCACCCACTGCCACCCAACGCGCGCAGTCCAGTCCACACTGGCACTCGTTGCTTCAAGCTTCGAGTCAAGTCATTCTGCCCCCGCCCTCGGTCAGCCTCAGCCTCGTGGTCAGCCACCGGCCCGGGGCCTTATAAAGGTGCGTCTCACCTTCTCGCTCACCTCTTGTCACTACTAACGCCTTCTTTCCCTCTGCCTTCAGCCCCGATCGGACACTCGACACGACGATTGGCGTCATCGGCGCATCGCGCTGTTCCTCCTGCCCCCACGGCTCTGACTTGGACGTTCGATGTGACGATCGGCATCATCGCGCTCCTGCCCGCCTCTCAAGTCCTGCCCACCACCCAATGCGCTGGGGCTCCCTATTGGCTATGGTATGCCAGTGCACGCTGCCTACTGCATTCCACTGACATTCCATTCCGAGTCTATCCATGTCATCAAGCATTCCAATGCCGGTCACCAAGTCACTCGTCAAGCATATAAAGCCCTTCAAGTTGCTCTTCCGAATCGTTCCACCCTCGAGCCAAGTTCCTTTTTTCACTCCGCTTGTCCCCTCTCCGAGTCCCCGCCATATATCCCCATGTCCCAGCCTTCAACCACTTCTGATGTCGTTCCTCTCCAGGAGGACGACCATCGACTTCTTAGGGAATTGTCCATCCGTGTGACGGGTATCGGTCTCGTCTTTGATTGCTCCGTATGCGGTTGTGCGGTTCCCCTCACCATCTGCCAGTCCGACCGGAACGGCAACAAAGGGAAACCCATGGCACGAGTAAGTAGCCTTTCATGATGTGTCGTTAACTTTACTGATTGACTCGCATTCAACAGCACTTCCAGTGCGAGTTTTTCAAGTGGTTTCCGCAGCTCAGCAACGCTCCGAGAATATTTGCAATCATCCCGCCGTCGACCCGCTCTCCTAATCCATCGACTACTAGTAGTAGTACATCAACCTCCGCTACTAGTAGTAAGGGTCCGAGTCGCCAGCCACGAAAGCGGGGAAAGCCATGTCGGGCCGCTTTTTGCAAGCGACCAGGAGCACTTAAGTGTTCCCGAGCGATGTGCAGTAGGCATTGTCAGGAGGTCCTCGTGGGATCATGTCTGTTCCATTCACACAGTAGCCACGGCGATGAGCACGATGAACATGACGCTGCTGATGAAGCTGGCGATCCGGACAGCGTCAAAACTGCGCTCGCTGAAACACCTGGTGACTCGGAAGATCCTGATCGCGAGACGGACCCATCCGGATTGAAAGTACTCCAGTCGGCTCTTCAGGACGCCTTATCCAAGCGCGGTATCGGTATTGCGCTCCCTGCATCTGGTCTTGAGGTTCCAAGTCCTCGTCCGAGTCCATTCACATCTCTCCATGAAATCCTACACCATCCCGCACCTAACCTTCAAGTTGGAGTCTCCCCTGAGGCTGGAGTAAAGTTGTTGGATCGTGATCTAGAAATAAATATATGCATCAGACCATGAATACCAAGTTGGTTCTAATGAGACTTACAAGGACATTTGAGATGGCTTCATGATTGTACATGGTACAGCGTCCATTGATGACGCCGCATGTGCGAACCACCAGCTGTTCATTGTTTGTCCGGGAGCGGCGAAAGACGGCCTTCACTTTTGTTGCTTCCTGAGCAGAGACGCCGTTGCCAGTGATCTTGTCAGATGATGAATCCAGATCCATTACGCCAGTAGATGATGGATTGGTGTCTTGTACCATGCGTACCGAGTCCGTCTGGACATGACACTCAAACCACTCCTCTGCATCCTGGCTGTCGTGATCATCATTCGATGGCTGGCTTGCTAGAGCGTCATCTAGACGAGCAAGCTTCTGGCGTTGGCCCTTGCTCTTCGAACTGTGGAGTCGATTCAAATAAATCGCCTCCATCTTTGCATGTAGTCGGTTGTCGCATGACTTGGCATTGGCGGTCGCAGGTCGCCCACAACCCTGAACTGCGCACAACTGTTCTCGTGCTTCATGGAGAGAGCAAAATCGATGACGATTGCTGGCCAGTGGATTCTTGCAGTATGTGACTGCACAACATGGTCGCCCGACAGTTACCCCGTCAGTCACAACAACCTCAGTTCTTGACATCGTTCCATCCGCGTGCTCGAAGATCCGCATGCAGCCATCGCAGGCATGTGGAAGTTCTTCTTGTCCATATACAATGATTCGTTCTGTACGTGCACGCATCGCGGCCGTGAACCGGTCTTGTTGCGGTCCGTCATGAGGGATGACTAATTGTCTGTTAAGGCTTTGCGCATCCTCGAGCAGTGCAAGAACAGTGAATGCATCCCACACGTGCTCTGTGGAAAGCGTGGTCCCAAATTGCCATTCGACATCATGTGAAGGTGGGCGTCGAGCTTGGGCAATGTCATATAGACGAGCACAGTTGGTAGCTGAAACACTAGTGGGTAAAATGGTTCCGGTCAGCAACAGGATAGACTCGGCAGTCAACAAAAGTACATACGCGACTTGCATCATATCCATCCATTGCAAGGCAAGTTCACGCTGTACAAACTGATGCTCCCCGACTTGGACAAATGCGGGCACACCAGAATAGTACGTGCGCACACCAGTTTGCACAGAATAGTTATGATGGTAGTTTGTATGACATACTAGTATAGTGGCTTGTTCAGCAACGAATGAATAAAAAGATGGAACACGATCAACGTACAGCGACACTTTAGATGCACCGACCAAGCATGACGAGCACCATCAGCAAGAGTAAACGCGACTACTGCACGTTGTTCTTCTTTCTTAAGTAAGGTACCGTTCTTCCATGAGGCGCATTCAGGATTGGTGCAGGTCTTGACCGGAGGGTAGAATGTATGTAGAGCTAATAGTTACCGGTGGTCAATAGCAGACCGGAAGAAGTATCAGTCGACGTACTTAGTCCGTAAGGATGACCATAATGCAGGAATGCATCCTCCTCGAGTTTTTTCTCCTCCTCCGCAGTGGGTAAATCCCATACAACATCACCGACTATGGACCATAGGTATTGAACAGTCTCGGGGGATATGTCTAGCGCAACTGCAAGAAAACGGGTGATTGATGGTGGGACAAACCGAGGAGCAGCATTGACAGGGACAAAGTGAGGCTGTGGTTGGAGGATATCGTCTTTGAGGTGGCTGGCAAAACGAAGGAACATGAGAAGTGAGGAAAATGGAAGTGAACCGATGGATGGATTGTGCGCGATGGCAGCAAGTAGTGAGTGGATAGTATGCATTGTGGAGCAAGTGGCCAGCTAGTAGGAATGGGAGTCAGTCGACTCGTGATGTTGTTCGCAACTTCGCCTGTGGACAGTGCAATAGGGTCAACTGTCGTGTCAAACAACTTGGGTGTCAGAGGCAACAGGGAGCAGCGAGCAGTGACTTGGAGCTTGAAGCAGTAACTTGAAGATGTGGGCTGCGCACGTTGGGTGGTGGGTGGTGGATGGGAATTGAGAGGCGGGCAGAGGGCCGTGGAGGCAGGAGGAACAGCGCGATGTGCCGATGACCGTGACGCTGATCGTCGTGTCGAACGTCCAATCAGGGCTGAAGGTAGAGAGAAAGAAAGTGTTAGTAGTCACGGTGACAAGAGGTGAGCGAGAGGGTGAGACGCACCTTTATAAGGCCCCAGGCCGGTGGCTGACCACGAGGCTGAGGCTGACCGAGGGCGGGGGCAGAATGACTTGACTCAAAGCTCGAAGCAGCGCGATCGTCGTGTCGAGCGTCCGATCAGGGCTGAAGGTAGAGAGAAAGAAAGTGTTAGTAGTGACAAGAGGTGAGCGAGAGGGTGAGGCGCACCTTTATAAGGCCCCGGGCTGGTGGCTGACCACGAGGCTGAGGCTGACCGAGGGCGGGGGCGGAATGACTTGACTCGAAGCTCGAAGCAGCGCGATGCGCCGATGACGCCGATCGTCGTGTCGAGTGTCCGATCGGGGCTGAAAGCAGAGGGAAAGAAGGCGTTAGTAGTGACAAGAGGTGAGCGAGAAGGCGAGACGCACCTTTATAAGGCGCCGGGCCGGTGGCTGACCACGAGGCTGAGGCTGACCGAGGGCGGGGGCAGAATGACTTAAGCTTGAAGCAACGAGTGCGGACTGCGCGCGTTGGGTGGCAGTAGGTGGTGGGCGGGACTTGAGAGGCGGGCACAGGGCGCAGGGGAAGGGGTGCTCCGGTGATGCCAATCGTCGTGTCGGAGCAGCTTGAGCGTGGTGAGGGAAGGACGTGAAAGGACGAGTTGTAAGTGTACCTTCTGGATCGGTGTGATGGCAACGTGCCAACGATGATAGCCAGATGGAGGCAGGGGGCGCAGGGGGCGGCGGGGCAGGAGGATCAGCACGATGACGCCGATCATCAGTGTGTCGAGCGTCAGAGGCGCGCAAGAGGGGGGGGAGGGAAGGAAGTGTGTTAGTGACGAGGGGTGAGTGGGAAGGGGACTCGGAGACGCACCTTTATAACCTGGGCAGGTGGCTGACCGCGAGGCTGAGGCTGACCGGCGGCAGAGACAGGGGCGGAGGGACTTGAAGCTTTCGGAAGCAACGAGTGCGGGCTGCGCACGTTGGGTGGTGGGTGGTGGGCGGGACTTGAGGGGTGAGCAGAGGGCGGGAGGAGGGCGGCGGGAGGGCGGCGGGACTTGAGGGGCAAGCAGAGGGCAGAGGGCAGGAGGAGGGCGGGAGGAGGGCGGGAGGAGGGCGGCGGGGGGCGGCCCGGGGAGGAACAAATATGAAATCGTGACCAAGGCGTTTTCAGTCTCCGACCAGTCAGACCCAAACTTGCCCTGACACGGGCGTTCCCGACGTTCAAGCTCCGCTTCAAGTCAGCCGCGCGCGGCACCGCCAACCCAAACCTGGACCCAAACAGACCCAGACAAACTTTGACCCAAACCGCCCATTTCAGGGACGTACTCCGTGCTGTCAGGTAAATCATGTAATATCATAATTCTGCAATTTTTGTGATGGCCACTTGCTTCAACGGCACTTGGAAATGTCGACCAAAAGTACCAAAGAGTTCACTTTCGACGGGGTTGCAAAGGGAGGCTCTGTCATTCACTGTCTCCCAGTATCTTATATTGACTGAAACCGTTTGAAACAAGGCGACTTGGCAAGTCTTTCTCCACACGAAGACGGCTTGCCACTCATGATAGTGTCTTTATGTAGCGGATCATTATCGACGCCAAAGTTTATGATATCACTCGGTCCGCAGACTTGCATCGCGGCGGTGCCAACGTTCTCTACGGGCCCGGCGTCGGTGAGCCATAAGGCTAATCTCACGATTCTCTATGCATACCGGCCAAGCATTACGTGACCGACCCTGCTTGTACACCAGCTGGAAAAGACGCAACCGACGCCGAAGTGGTCTCCGCCGCCACGAAGTCCTCCTGCGCCCATCATATGCTCGCCTCCAAATTGGCACGATCGCCAACCAGGCCGAGCGCATCAAGGCGCCCGCCTCCGGCGCTCTCTCTCTCGTCCCTGACACAGAGCCGACGTTCTTAGCCCCGGGTTTTACAGCCCGTACTACAACGACGGGCGCAGATATTTCCACCGAGCGGTCCGCACGTTCTTTGCAGAGCAGGTCTACCCCGAGGCAATTCGCTGCGAGGAGAACGGGAAGCGGATATCACAGGCACCCATTGATAAGTTTAGGCGAGTTTGTCGTCCGGCTGCGGCCATCCGTTTCGTTTGGGGTCGCCTAGCCTGAACCGGACTGCAATGCAATCAACGATCACGCGACGGGCAGCGCGATGTACTTTGCACATTGGTCCCTCAAGGACGCTCGCTAATGGGTTGGTGTCGTCAAACCGGAAGAGTTCGACCATTTTCATGAGGTGCAGTATTTCGACTTGTGCATCAAACGTTCTCCTAATCCGCTCATTTTTGACGCAGCGCATCTTCAACCTCGAACCCGCCCGTTTCGAGACCCGCGGTTTCGTGGATAGGCTGCTGCCAAATGGTGTCATCGGCCTACCCCCATCCTGAACTTTAGGTCGCCGGAGATAACATCAAGCAATGTGACAATGTGAGTCTGATATCACCCTTTCTCATCTTTCCATATGACACCCCACCTCCCCTGCCCGCCCCGCTATTCCTCAAATTCCTCTTCTCTCTCTTCACTCCGAAACGGATGGTCGTGTTGCTTGCACATCAGCGCCTTCCTTTCATGGCTTATTATGTCGTCGGCCAGTCTGCTTTCTCTCTCACTCCACACTGGCATCCATAAGCAGGAAGGTATGCCCTTATCCATGGTGTCGGGCTCGTGCCCTTCTTGTGAGCAGCGTGACAAGCAGCCAATGGACATGGGCCGGCGAATGCAATGTGGTCGATGCGGTAGAGTTGCAAAGAAGTGTCGGGCCGTGCGGTCGCACACAGTCAAATGGAATGGTTCGATAGGCAGATAGATGGCGACAATCTCACCAACATCCAGGGTATCCGATGGAGAGGGTTCCCATAGGCTGGCGGCCTCATGGCCAAGTCTGCTAGGCAAGATCCTTCTTCGTTGGTGCTGCCCACTATATTCATTTCCAATCATATGATGGGGAAACCGATGACGTGCGCGCCGCCTCAACTCTTGCGTTCAGCCAATCTATTCGATATTTAACCACAACATCATCAGCTCTTGTACTCGCATTTTTTTGGTTGCCTTGTCATCCTCCCAGGGGCCCCGTTTCTGATCCTCATCTAAGGATTCTCTCAAGACTTTTCAAGATCATGTTTGACACCAGAACAAACACTCATCACCCACGCCGCTTCCCTTGTCACCCGCGTTGTTACAAGCATTGGCGCGGTCAAAGCAGCGATTGAAGCCTCTCCCGAGTCACGAGTCTGCTCTTCTTAGGCGTGTGGCAGCAGTCGTTCAGTAACTTGGTACCGTCTGGAGTGTCACGGCGGCTGGTACAATTCGGTTTGTCACAATGGCGATGTTTGTCCAGGTATTCTGGTATGGCGTCCACCTAGTGCTCGAGGGCATGAATGTCTTCTGGGCATATTTGACCACGACCAGCAACCTGCGATGATGATTCTTCTTTTGTTTGCGTTGGCCAAGGGCAAGGTGCGGAGCTGGTGGGAGTCATCTCTTCTTCTCAACAAATCCCTTCGTCCGTCGTCACCAAGCAGCGGAAGGCGCAACCTCTTTGCCGTATCATGCCGCGTAGCTTCGCGGGTGATTTCATGCTCACCAATCTCACCTTCACCTACCTATGCGACTCGGTACCTCAGGCTGTTCTACGCGACGCGGGATATGTTCCTCCACTCGCATGAAACCACGTTCATCGTTGGTCCCTCTGGATGCGGTAAATCCACGATCGGATACATTCTACTCGGTTATTATACCATCCCTTGGATGAGGTGTTGCTTGACGAACAGGACCTGCGATACCTCGACACTACTTGGGTTCGAAAACATGTTGCGGGTGTTACACAAGGTTCTGCTGGCATCGGCGCACTGGTTTTTAGAGGCTCTATTCGCTGGAACGTTGCCCTCGGTGCTGTTGGAAGTGGCAGGTCGGTCGAGGAAGTAACTGATGCAGAAGTGGAGGAAGGCGTGCTGTATTGCGATGTTAGAGTGTTGGGTCTCTGGACTTGAGGCCGGATACGAGACGATCCTGGCTGGCAGCGGTGAAAACACTGAAACAGAAGGCGGCGTTGTGTTGAGCGGGGGTATGAAGCAACGCTTGGCACTCGCAAGAGCGAGAATACGGGACCCCGAAGTCCTGATTCATGGTGAGTTTGCGTCCGTCTCACGCCGGATGATATGTTCCTCATAATCCGCTTAGACGAGTCGACATCTGCATTAGACCCTCCGACACGCCTTTTGACTACTGCAGCGATCCAAGCCTGACAAGAAAACTACAATTATCATCACACGCGACCTCACTTGTATCAATTCGGATGACTTCGTGTACGTTATACGCGAGGGCAGCGTAACTGAACAAGGGTTTCGTGCGGATCTGGAGAAGGCCGATGGGGAGTGGACCAAGATGCTGCGAGAAGGTGGCTGTCTTGGCAACAGCGATCAATTGGATGTACACCCTACCGCATACGAGGAGGTTGCAGAGATCCTGGCTTCCCATGACTCGGACGAAGAAGCACGCGATAGTAAACAGGCCAAGGACAAGCATTACAGCCTCGCTCCGACTCTGTGTAGCGTACGCCCTGTCACGACGGTGATCGGAGGATGGATGTTCGACGTTGTCACTGAGTTGACGAAGACAACGAATGGTAATAGTCGCGATGATGCTCCCCCACTCCCTCATACTTCTGGCGTTGTCCTCAATCAGGCGACCGAATTCGAAGGTGGCGCATCCGGCAGACTTAGAAGACCTTCGAGTGTGGCGGTCCTGGTCCCTTCCCTTCAGGCACCGCCCCATGTCTACGATGGTCGCCGGATGAGTTTGCCGTTCACGCCCACTTCCCCTACATTCATGTCTCCCTTCAATTCGCCTATCCCACCCCCACCGATGGTTGAAGATAACGAAGACTTTGAAAGCAAGAAAACACTGCAACGGAGCGCGATGCAAGCTGCTGGAAGGCGCGAGAAACATGCAAGGAAAGCTCGCGAAATCGTTCAGGTTGCCCAGACCAGATTCCCTCAACACCGGAACGTGCTCCTGCACCCGGTCTCATCGCGACGCTCCGCCTTATATATCCGATCATTCCCGCCAAACATGTCTTCTTCCTCGGTCTCGCCGCGTGCTTGGTGAGCGGCGCTATGACACCGATTTCTCCTTCCTGCTTTCCCGTCTGATGTTTGGGGTCTCTGCGGACCCCGGCGCCACTAGCATCGACTCGTATGGCGCTCTCGTCCTCGGTGTCGCAGCTGTCGACGGCCTGTTTATGGGTCTCAAATACTTCATTGTGGAAACGTCGGACATCCAATGGGTTACCCGATGGCGCAATATCGCTTACTCCCGCGTGCTCGCGCAAGACAAGCCTTGGTTCGATTCGCCAGCGCATTCCCCTGCGGTGCTCGCCCAGCGCCTCGTCAAGGACGGCGATGACGCCCGGACCCTTTTAGTAGTCGTCATGGGCCAAATTGTTGTCGTTGTGGCCATGATGGGCGTGGGCCTTCTTTGGGCTATGGTGTGGGGTTGGCAACTGACGCTCGTCGGCATCGCCATCCGATGGTCCTGTTTTTGTCGGTGCCATGGCCCTCCAAGCCGGACTGGTCGCGAAATGCGAGGTTAGGAACAAGCGCGAGGAGGTTGCGAGGGTGTATTACGAAGTACGTTCATATATGGTCCCTAATCCAGGTCTCCTAACTCATTCTGAATTTAATTTTTGTAGACGATCCTCAATATTCGCAGCATCCGTGCCATGTAGGCTCTGGAACCAGTGCTTCAATCCCAGTTCGACAAGGCGATCTCTGTCTGTCTTTCTACCGGTGTCCGTGGCGCGTTTGTTGAAGGGTGCACTTATGGTGTCGCTTCCGGGCTCATCTACCTCGCAGAGGCACTCTTGTTCTATACTGGCGCAGTGCTCATTGCCAATGGCACCTACACATATCTCTGGATGGTCCAAGTACTCAACCTCGCCGTCTTTTTTTTTTTTTAAATCAACCTCGCCGTCTTCACGGTCACGATCGGCAGCCAAATCATGGCGTTTACTCAACAGATTTCCAAGAGCGTCCAAGCTGCCACAGATCTTTTCCAGTTTGTTAGTAGGTTATCTCAAGGCGTGCTCCGACTACCGATCTCTGGTGACCTCGTGCTACGGGACGTATCCTTCCCCTACCCAGCATGGCCCGAAACGGCAGTGTTGAAAACTATCTCGATGAAAATCTCAGAGGGGGAGTGCGTCGCACTCATTGGGGCCTCCGGATGTGGCAAATCGACGGCGGCGGCTCCACTGCAAAGGCTGTACGAACCCACCGAAGGCACGATCTCCGTTGAGCTGAACGAGTTCCGATGGATAGACGTCCACCATCTCCGCAACCACGTCGCGGTCGTGAACCAGACTCCGAACCTGTTCGACGGTACCATGCGGGAGAACATCGCTTATGGACACCTCGATGAAGTCACTTGACGATGATGTCGTGCGCGCCGCTCGCGCTGCCAACGTACACGAGTTCGTGATGTCGCTCCCGCAAGGCTGCGACACCCTCGTAGGCGAGAATGCTGCGCTCATTTTTAGGCGGACAAGCCCAGCGTTTGCAGATCGCGCGTGCGCTCGCACGTCCTTCGCGTATCCTGATCTGGGACGAATGTACGTCAGCTCTCGATGGGGCGAACCAGGCTGCGGTACTCGAGACGATCAAGAGTGCCAAAGCCGGGCGGACGACGGTGATGGTGACCACACAAGGTGGTGCCGATGCAGATGTGTGATCGGGTGGTGGAGGAGGGGCAGTATTAGGTGCTCCTCGAGCGTAGGGGTTTGTTTGCCAAGCTCGCGAGCGGAGGCGAGTGGCTTCTTATGTTGGAAGACGTGTCGCGGGCGCTGTACAAGATTCAGCTGGCATCGGCACAAACCCTTTGTGAGGTTCTCTTCACTGGAACGTTGGCCTCGCGGCTATTGGAAGTGGCAGGTCCGTCGAGGAAGTAACGCGCGCACTGGCAGGAGTAGGGGAGGTGCGCCGCGCTGCAATGTTGGTAAGTTAGGTCTCTGGACTGGAGGCTGGATACGAGACAACCCTCGTTTGGGAGCCACGAGAACGCTGAAACAGAAGACGGCGTTGTATTGAGCGGGGATACGAGCTAAGGTTTAGCACTCGCAAGAGCAAGAATATGGGACCTCGAAGTCCTGATTCTTCGTAAGTTTGCGTCTGCCTCACGTTGTATGATGTCTTCCTCATAATTCGATTGGACGAATTTGACGTCGGCATTAGACCCTCCGACACGCCTTCTGACTACTGCAGCGACCCGAGTCTGGCGTTCACGAGTCAAGAAACCTACCTTTATTATCACACACAACCTCACGAATATCGGTGCGGAAGACTTCGTGTAGTTATGCGCGAGGGCTGCGTGACCGAGAAAGGGATCCCGTGCAGATCTAAAGAAGGCCGATGGGGAGTGGAACAAGATACTCCGGGAGGGTGGCTGTCGTGGCGACAACGATAAATTGTGTGTACACATACGAGGAAGTCGAAGGGATCCTGGCTCCCCTAGATAGAAATCCGCGATACCCAACAGGCCAAGGACAAGCATTACAGCCTCCGGGTATTCTCAAAAAAAAAAAAAAAAAAAAAAGAATGGTATCATCGGTCGGGATTACCCTCATCCTGCTGCTTCTAGCATTGTCCGACTGAATTCGAAGGCGACGCCTCTGGAAGACTTGGGCCGCGTCTATGATGGTCGCCGGATGAGTTTCCCGTTCACGCCCACTTCCCCTACATTCACGTCTCCCTTCGATTCGCCTATCCTAACCCCACCAATGGTTAAAGATGATGAAGAACTCAAGAGCGACAAAACGAACCTCTAATGGAGCGCGATACAAGAAGCTTGCAAGGAAAGGTCCTGAAGTCATTCAAGTTTCCCAGCCTAACCAGATGCCCACAACTCCAGAATACGCTCCTGCACCCGGTCTCATCGCGACGCTCCGCCTCATATACCCGCCCATTCTCGCCGATAATGTCTTCTTCCTCAGTCTCGCCACGTGTTTGGCGAGCGGTGCTATGACACCGATTTCCTCCTTCCGGCTTTCCCGTCTGATGTTTGAGGTTTTTGCTAACCCTGGAACCAGCATCAAATCGCATGGCGCTCTCGTCCTGGGTGCCGTAGCTGTCGACGGCTTGTTCACTGATCTCAAATACTTCCTCATGGAAACGTCGACTATCCAATGGGTTACCCGATTGCGCAAGACAAGTCTCGATTCGATTCGCCAGTGCACCCCTGCGGTGTAGCACCTCGTCAAGGCCGGGATGACGAGCGGACCCTTGTGGCAGTTGTCATGAGTCAATTTGTTGTCGTTGTGGTCATGATGGGGTATGGACCTTCTTTGGGCTATGCCAGTGGTGTGGGGTTGGCAATTAACCCTTGTCGGTATTGCTATCGGTCTTTTTTTCGTCGGCACTATGACCCTCCAAGCGGGACTGGTCGCGAAATGCGAGGTCAGAAGACAACCGAGCTCGCGAGGAGGTTGCGTATACGGTATATGCATTACGAGGCACGTTCCCTTGGTTAGCACCACCCACTATGTTCATTCATTTGACAGCGAAACAAATTGGGACAATTTTATCGTTTCCCATACAATAAGTGTAATCTATCGACTTCAAGGCCAAGCGGGGTACCCTTCATCAAATACTTCGAAAGCTATTCAGAGGGAAATTCGGAAGTGAAACGGATACGGATATCCCTTCTGGGGTTCTCGCATCACTATCAAATGGTCAAGGAGAAACAGTGGTCGTGGAGGTTCGCAGGTAAGTCTCAGACCTTCTCGGATGTTGTCTTGGTCTCCAACGCGTTTCCCCAGTTCGACGAGATCGTGTTCCGCATCGCGATTTTCCTCCCTGTATTCACTTCACATTGCAAAAAACTAACTGCGACACACGACGTGCTTGCGTATATTGCTTAGGCTGTTGCTGGTGCGAAAGAAACCGAGGCGTCACGGTGCAGGCTGAGGGCGTATCGCTGAGACGTGGCAAACGCGTGCGCCACGTCATCCCTTGCGTTTGGCCAATCTATTCGATATCTAACCGCAACATTATCGGCTCTTATATTATACTCACATTTTCCTGGTCGCCTCTACTCATCACGATTGATACAAGCACAAACACTCCACACCACTTGCCTTGTCAGTTTCAAATATAATAATATCGGCGCGGTCAAAGCAGCGAATGCAGCCTCACGAACATGCTCGAAGTTCTTAGACGTGTGGCAGTCGCCGTTCAGTAACTCGGTGCCGTCTGAGATGTACCACTCAGTTCGGATGGTTCCTCTCCAAGGCCGTGTTGGCCAAGGGCAAGACGTCGGCAGCGGAGCTCAGCCTGTTGGGAGTCATCTCTTCGCAACTTCCTTCGGCCGTCGTCGCCAAGCAACAGAAGGTGCAACCTCTTCGCCGTATTATGCCGCGTAGCTTCGCAGGTGATTTCATGTTCACCAACCTCACCTTCGCTGACTTACGCGCACAGTACCGGTTCTACGCAACGTGGATATGTTCCTTCCCTCGCATGAAACACTGTTCATTGTTGGTTCCTTCAGATACGGTGATACCACAATTGGATCTATTCTACTCGGTTATCATACCCCGGCCCTTGGCTGACCGCAGTGCTGTCCACGCGCTCGATCCCGCAACCGAGGTATTGATGGGATTTCGTGCGCGCATCTTTGTCGACACTGCAGCTTCTGCGAACGTGTCAAACAATGTGCAAGAGGTGGGGGATGAGCTATTGGGGCCAGGAGATCCTGACGGGAGCTGGATCCGAGAAGGAAGAGGTGAAAATCCAACTGGTTTGGTTGCTTTCTGGTCTCGCGAGGTGGTGTCAGCTGGCGCTCAACGCGACGCCGACGAGTTGGTTGACGTGAGTCGAATTCAGTCTTTTCATCCTTTTTTGGATTCGTTTCGCTGACTTCCTTTTTTTCGTCAGTTTGAGTAGAATATCCTTGGCTGTACTAAGGGAGGTGATTTGTTGTGCGCACCGCAATCTCACTTTGTCGGTAGCTCAAGTTGCTTGGAACTTGAAGTAATATGAAAGCATGCACTGGTATCTCGACGAAAGGTCTCGCACAATGCGTGAAGCGTCGTCAGGTACTAGTAGCAGGTTTTTCCTGTAACGCGTGTCAACGCGGTTCTGGGAATATGAGATCATCTAGTTGGAGATCAGACGACCCAGAGTACACCTTTAAGCCCATGGCCGCTTGTGCTGTCGGGCATCCAATGACACGAAGGCTCAACGGCTCCGAGTCCGAGTCTGAGTGTTTTTTGTTTTTCGGACGAGCGGAATACATGGGGCAGCAACTGGCTAGCCTAGTCCCACACAATACGCTAAGGCAACAATTGAGACTGTTGGTCCGAGGAAATGCTTTTACGCACTCCCCGTGGGTAACGGGGGTGTGGGACTCAAAGCTGCAGGTGTGCCCTGCTTAGTCCGGGGTTCGCGGTAGCGTGATACCCGCTAAAACCTCGGGGCTAGTAGCCCAATGTGGGGGGATGGGTTAGGACGGGGTTCCAGGAGTAGAAAGCCGGGTTGGTGCTAGGGGTCGGTGTGGGAGGCGGGCTAGGGACCGGTCGATGTTGAGGCGATGGTTGATTTTGGTCAGCCATCGGGAGGCTATCGTGGCGGGTCACGGGTGTGAGGGAGTGCTCCCCTATGACCCGTTCGCAACGGGTCGCCCATATCAGGCGTGCTACTCGGATATTAGGATGCGGAGCAGGCGCGCCTTGCCTCTCGCTATGGGGGATGGGGTCGGGCGGTCTACAGTGGGGAGGGGGGTGGCTTGATTGTGCCATACCCCGTAATCGAACCTAGGGTGATCTGGGGGCATTCTCCGCGTATCGGATGTCAGGGTGTCGGGTGCCTTTCCATTGCGTTGGGTCTACTTCTAGGTTATCAGATAGGTCATGGATGGCCTGTCGTGAGTCGTCGAGGTTGCGTTGGGCGGTGCAAGTGAGGGGTGTGGGCTTGCTAGTGATCGCCAGGTTATTGTTTCAGTCGCGATCTCGGCACCTGCCGAAAACAACTGCCCGCAGGTCGTGTGAATCGTTCAAATTATGCATTGAACAGCTCAAAACCGGGTGTCTCTTCTGCCATAACATGGCTGCCAATGCTATTCTCGCTCAAGCTGAGATAAGTGTCAAATCACTCTTAAACGCTGCTCTCCGTGCCAACGGAAAAGCTGCGGAAGATCGAGCAACTAGCCTTTTAAAGGTTCAAATGGTACGTTCTCGATAGATACTGTATTTCTCAGATTTCACGTTTGGGCAACTTAGAATACAGTTCGTTCTGTAGTGTGTCAGGCGGATTCCGTGCCGCCTTTGCTGATATCCGTCGATGCTCATTGGCAACAAGAGGAGGGAAACACCCCCGATTTCCAGGTCATCTTGGCCTGCGAGGAGGCTGCCATCAGAACTCATGAATGGTGGACCATTGGACGCCGGCAGGAGGGCACCCCATTGACGGAAGATGGACGATCGACGGGGGATGGCGGCAATCGTTCGTTTCGCTTGTTCTCATTTCATAACACCTCCGCAGTTGACCTTAATCTCGAAGCAGGTCAGCCGGATGATGCAACAACATCATCAACAAACGGGAATTACGTGGTAGCCGCCGTAATCCCGTCCTATGATGGGGTTGAGGTGTCGACAATGTCCTCAGGTGAGTCGCGTAATGGGTGGTCGTCATAGAATTGTTAAAAACGGTTATTAGATGCTGACCCCTCCTTTAACGGAGCGGATAATCAAAACAGGCTACCCGAAGGTCATGACCACCCCCCTAACGTATCCGCGCCGGGAAAAGGAAATGAACGTCCCCGCGAGTTGGAGCAAGACGCCCTGGATGAGCAGGACGAGCGAGGAAGAACAACCAGAAGGGGCGCCTTTTACTGACTGATCGACTTCGAAATTCTGAATTGAATTTGTAGCAGTGGCGCCACTGCTTCTCAGCTGGGATTCAAACGCGGACGAAGCGCCTGTGATGCAGCTGGAAAACGAGAACAGAATGAACCCCAGATCGAGCAACCTAGAAATGCTTGCCAGCGTTGCGTAGAGGAGGCATTGAAATGCGCACCGTCGGAATGGGGTGCTTGCCAAACGTGCCGGCAGCGCAGAAAGGGTTGCGACCACGCCGGCGGTCTGCGTGGGCGAGCGGCGTCCGGCATCCGTCACGGCCAGTCTAGGCCTCCTTCCCCGTCGATATCCCGAGTCACTACCGGCCGCGCCTCATCCCCGCCAGCAATGTCATCCCCTCCAAACTCCTCTGACTCCCCTCCGCCGAAGAAACGGCGTCGAGCGCTGTCTCGAAAGAAGCTAGGTAAATGTTCTCTGAGTTTCCAATTTAAAGCGGTAACAACCCGCGCATAAAATCAGGCGAAATTTTTCAATCCACTCCCGGACCAGCCACAGACAACGTCACCTTGCAAACAGCGGGTCCCCGCAGTCAGGTTCTCCGTTCACGCCCTGCCGGCGTGTCTGAACTGGAAATCGACTATCCGGGTATGGATAATTTCCCTCGACTTCAAGAAACCGTGCTGCGTAATCAGAAGCAAATGGAGGGCGGGTTCGAGGCCACGTGGAGCCAGATCCATCAACTGGAAGAAGTCCAAGCCAAGTTTGAGGGCCGGATGAAGCTGATGGAAGATCTCATTCACGATCTCGATCGGTATATGACGGATCCAACGCAGGATTCGAAGCGCCGCACAGGGATCCGACCCGTCCTCATTCCGCCCCCTATCCACAGCGTCAAGTGCGTGCCAAGTCTGATCATTCTACCTGGCGGTCCCAGCCCTCGAGGAGAGCCCCACCCACGGTCTCTTAAGCCATCTCGGATGGCCCTCGATGTCAACGTGGGAGCCTCCACTGCACGAGCTGGCGAGGACGGATCAACCGGGGCCGCCGTGATGGGGGAAAATGCGGCTAGCTCCTCAGCGACGGATGTTTTCGCAGGCTCTATTCCTCTTGCACAAGGTGGGTTCAACAATATCGTCATGCGCGCGGGGGTCTGGTTATGCCTGCTGACCACCCACCTCAAGGCGGGGGAGATGGCCCCAATTCCCAAGGTTGCGACGTACCGTTGTCCAGCGCATCCTCCGCCAACCAGTCCCGGCAGTCGGGGACCGTGGAAGAAACCCCAATTCCCGACCAGACACGTCAGGATGACTGTGGTTTGGTCGAGTCATCTAATTTGCAAGGTGATTCAATGGTCGACCCCAAGGACGCGGAAATATAGAAGAAAATATAAAATAAAACTTCATATATCTTCTCTTCGTCGCCTATCTCCTCAGTCTGTAACAGTGCCAACACTCAGAACGAGGACAGAGTGTGACCGGGGCGTAAAACGGCACGACACGATGACGACAACCCGCGGCATGCTCACGAGCAGCAGATTGACCGCGGGTCGGCATGGTGGCCTCACCGTCGCGGAGAAAGGCATCGTACGTTCGAGCGGCAACGGCAACTTGAAGGTCGGAGGACTGCAGTGATGTGTAGACAATCAGGGAGGCTGCCTGAAATTGCCATGAGGAGTCGATAGAGGGGGAGACTAGCTATCAATACAACCAAGATCCTGGCAAAACTGCAGCGCATCTATCCACAGAAGACGTATAAGGGTGATGTGCGGAACGCCTGCCTTGCCGTTCAAGACGGGCGCGGGGCTGACGATAGGTGGGGAAGGGAGGAGTTGGGGATGCAACGGGCCCTTTTCTGCTGCGCTTAGGATCTCCCTGAGAGGTGCTGGGGGGAGCGATGGCTTGAGATAAGCGGTTGGGGTACCACTGATGACGGTGACGCCTTCTGAGAGGACCAATTTGATTTCATCGTCGGGTATGCCAGTTGCTCTAAGTTCGTGGGTCTTTCCAATGCGAGACAAGAGAACGACTTTTCGGACCTTGGAAGTTGTGTTCTTTTTGTCGATGGCCATGCGATCGAGGAGGCCGTCAATGGTCATTGGGGGCGCGGATGCTGCGCGTGCGAGTGCCTGAGCGCCAAGGATGAGGGGGTGCAAAAAGGATGTGGGGAAACCATAGGACTCGATGCAGCGACGGAGTCTTCCGACGCCGACCTGACCGAAGCCAGTTTCTCTTCCGCGACCGCGCGCGATCTCTGCTTCGAGGACTATGCCGATGGCGACACACTCGCCGTGGAGGAGGTAGGGTGTGAGGAAAGCCTCGATGGCATGACCGACGGTATGACCAAAGTTGACGAGGTTGCGGAGGTGAGCTTCCTTTGGATCGTATGAGACGATAGTAGCCTTTATGTTTGCGGAGGAGATGATGAGGGTGAGGAGAGGATGTGAGGCAAGATCGTCGAGGGACTGGGCGTGAACGTTGCCGAGGGAGTCGAGGAGGGTTGCGGAGAAGGATTCGAGAAGGGCAAACGCGTCAAAAGATACAAAAGGATGTGCCAACATTGCCGCAGGTAGAGTTGAGGAAGTGAAAGTTTACCGCCAGAACCTGTGACGACGAGGGTTTCGCCATTGTCAGCCCATTCGAAGGTGTGTGCCTGAGTGGGGAGTGAGCGAGAAGGGACGACATACATGGACGCCATCTGTGCCGTTTGAGAGGGCTGCGAGGACGAGGGCGCGATTGGAGAGGGATTTAGAACGCAGTGTAGAACACCTGCATTGTCGTTCGAGACGGGTGCGGGGCTGATAACAATGCATATACGCACCAAAAGTTATGATGTTGATCTCGACCAGCTACATCCCAACTCTTCCCTTATCAATGCCGATGTTGACCACAGCTCAAACGCGGTCGGATGCCAGGGTCGAGTTCGAAATGTATTGACTGATCGATGCGGTGGGCTGTGAGAACCAAACGTTGTTGATCACTTGGGCAGCTTCGCCACACCCAGGGTTCCCACGAAATGGTCCAAGTTCCCACAGAACGGTCCCGACCATTTTAGACCTTTTGGGGACGCACGTGCTGTGTACACGACCCCTGAGTCACGAGACGGCAGGGGAATTCTCGCTAAGGACGAAAATTTTGGGTGGCCATGTTGTGCGCCACCCCCTGGGTGGGATTTTCCGAGCTCCCACGCCAGACCCTGGGGAGCTTCCGGCTCGCCTGTCGGCTCGCGGAACCTGGGAAAGACCAATTTTCCGATCACTTCTTCCTGATATCACATGACTTGCCGGTACGACCGGACCTAGCCTATTCAGGAAAGTGGAGGCATCTAAGGTAAGTGCCCGTTGCAGAACGATGGAGCGGTCCGAAATTTTTCGATGTACAATGGACTTTGAATGCACGTCTCCGACTGAAATATTATAATCCGGATCGATCCCCTGGCTATCGTTGCTCGCTTTCTCTCGTGAATACATTCATCATCCAGCAGCATAGGACAAGAACGCGACGTGGCGGCGACTGACGCGACAAACTGCATGCCGGCGAGATCGTGTCGAGAGCTTCCCATCTTACTAATTTTGGAGGCGCTCATATGGGCATCGTTCTGCAACCCGAAAGGTCCGTCCATCGTCTCGGCAACTTCCGCTTCGTTCTAAATATAGCACAAAGTAATAGAAGGCCATCCAAACCGCCTTTAGCGGCGCTGCACACGCTTCCCTAGTGTTGTGTCCCCTGTTACGACTCGGAGCCTTTATCGGCTAGCGATTCTTGGTACCTCCAAGTAACGTTACAAAGGACACCGGACACCCATTGCTGCATGAATTTCGTCAGCGTGTGGCGTGGCAAATCACTTGACTCGGACAACACCGACTGACGACGCAACGACGATACGGCGAGTCAGCAACGACTCGACGGACACGAGGACGAGGACAAAAGAGATGGGAGGCGACCGGATGGCGCAAACGATGCGGCAACGACGACGACGGCGGCGGTGAGTACACCTCGTCCTCATCTTCATCCACACCCTCCCCACCCTCCCTCCCTCGCACAACAACCTGGCGCGACGGTGTGCCACCACAACATGACGACGACGATGAACGACACGACATGGCCGCGCAACGTGACGATTGCCACGATGGCGTACCACGACGGGACGGACGACCGCAATACGACACGTACGGCGAAGGAATTAGTGGCGTGCCCGCCTCTCTCCTTCTCCCTCTCCCTCACCCACCCTACACCCGCCCCAGACCTCGTCCCCGCCAGTGCACCGACGTGGCGTGCTGGTGGCACCACACCACCACGACGTGCGACACCCGGCGCCTCTCTCTCTCTCCCTCTCCCTCTCCTCTCCCTCCCTACACTCGCCACAGACCTCGACCACGGTGCCCCCGACACGAGAATGATGCCCCCGTCTCTCTCCTTCCCACTCACCCACCTATGGCGGCGTGACGACGACGACGCCACGGCAGGGAGATGAGGGCAAGACTGACGCGGACAGCGACGAACGCGTCAAGGTGCATTTTTCCCTTTCTCTGTCTCTCTTTCTCCCTCACCCACCACATGCCAGACCTCATCCATGCTGCCAGCGCACCCCACGTGAGGACACCACGCAACTTGAACAGTACATACCCCCCGACGGTCGACGTGGCACCGCGACGCGATGACTGCCACGACGGCGTACCACGACGCGACGAGGAGGAGGACAGCGAGGACGAGGAGACTGCGCGGCGTCAGCGACACCGCGGTACCGCGACTACAACCACGACGACGACGTCGTCGCGTCATGGCGAGGAGGGCACGGCGACTAGGATGAGGAGACGGCACAGCGTCAGCGACATAGTGACGACGACGACGACACGGCACAGCACGGCGGCACGACATCGCGACACGGCGAGACGACGACAAGGACGAGGACGACGGTGCGACACCGACTTACGACGACAGCGCGACTGGAAAGAGAACTCCCCGACGACACAGCGAGATGACGAGGACGCATAGCAAGGCAGTTTTATAAATTTTATTTACAATTTAGCTTAATACATTTAATTGCTTGTCCTGCTTATACGAGTGGTTAATTGGCTTGCTTCATAAGTGTGCCAAAGTCTAATTTTTTTAATGTCTGAATTTACTGAGTAACACAGAGAGGGATGTGGGTGGGATAAAAGAAAGAGACGAGGCTGAGAGGTCGAGCTTATATATCCAGCTGCGTGGCATCCGTCGATTGACCGGGCGATCGACCCGGATGCCGCTTTTCAGGCTCCGACGACGCGACTACAAAGACCTTGAGCGTGCAACGCCCGCTCCTTGTCTCCTGCCGCGTCGTCAAGTGTCCGTATCCCCTTGCAACATCATCTTCGTCGACCCACCCACCCTTTTCCCCCTTTCTCTCATCTGTATATTTCAGGTTCCTTCGTTCACTCTTCATAAAAGAAAGAGACGAGGCTGAGAGGTCGAGCTTATATATCCAGCTGATGATATCACGTGATAATAGTTTTTATTTCCTTTGAAATATTTTTTAACCTGTCTTCGGGGTCTTCCCTTACCACACCATTACGAGACTGCAGGTACATGGGTTTCTTCTCTCGATTTTAGCCGATAAAACCTCCGAGTGATAACAGGGGACTACAAACTCTCCGAGTGGTAACAGGGGACACAACACTCACAGGGGACTACAAACTCGTACATCGCTCGCTCGTCCCTGAAGACGCCGCCATCATCCCGTGGCGTGACATGTGACATGACACACCAACATTGTCGACAACTGGCACTGACTTGGGTAGCGCCGCGCTTCGCCGGCAGAAACCTTGTTTGTGTTGTTGAGCGTGAACATGAAATACATATATAATCACATAGTAAAACAAAGTACATGATTTGAACGTAGTACAGGAAAGCATCTTCAAGTTCAAGTTGGTGACGCGCGTCGCCGCAAGACTCGGACGAACGAGTGGGCTTACCCAATGTAGTGGAACTCACAATTGGGATGCAAGTCGTGGTGACATTCAACGTCCAAACCGACCTGGATTTTGCCAACAGATCGCGAGGAGAGATTGTGGAATTGTGTTGGACGAGTGCGAACCAAACAAAACGACTCTGCCAAGCCGAATTGTGGAGTTGCAGTTTCAGCCGATGTATGTGTTGAAAGTTGCATCGTACGAAGGCAAAGAAACTGGAGGGATTAGAAGAATGGGTGTTACCGCTCATTCCGATGCAAAGAACATTTTGAATCAGAACATCTACGAGAGGAGGACGAACGGAGCTGTTTCGATTCAGTGACTGCGTAATGGTGGGCGAACGTACGATGGACTACGGAACAGCTGTACCAATAGTCGTGAACTAACGAGAATCTGTACTTATGTACGGTACTAAATTACTACTAAATGAGAAACGAGCGTAGGATAAAAGAGAAATGACACAGCCTCTCAAATTTTCTCACGAATTGGTAAAATCGGTAGACACACAGCCACAATTATCAGGTAGAGTGACCTTGTTAAACAAGGTAATAAACAAGGTAACAGTGGGCCAGCGGGCCAGCGAGCCTGCCTCTCTCCCACTCCCACTCCCTCGCCCACCCTTAGACTGTGCCTGCCCTAGGCCTCGTCCACGGCGTCTCCACCTCGCGTGCCCACATCACCTGTCCCTTTTCTCTCTCTCCCACTACCATAGGATTCGCGCGCCGAGAGCATTTACCGTCGCTATGCATTGCATGGTACG
>JBBPNG010000432.1:0-22948 GCA_038091095.1 Leccinum incarnatum
CAACCGACTACGCAAGTTCCTTCAACAAGGCCCGCTCGCGCTAAGTATCTCAGCGGTAATCCAACAGCAAACGAAGAGGGAAACAAGGCGATGGGCCAAAGGCTGGAAAACCTCACCCCGGTTTCACCTTGGCAAGCGCACCGACGCGGAGCTGCTCTCAGGCTCGTTTCTGAAACTCGGCGCAGGACTGAGCAGACGGCAGAACCTCTCTACTAATTTGGCTGAGAACCAACCACTGCGCTCTGAACTAAGACCTGCACCGTATACGAAAGGCTGATACGCGTTTCTGCGCAGCATGGGCAGGCGAAAAAGAGAACGTCGGCCACTATCTACTACACTGGGCTCAGTATGCCCGCCAACGGGCAAAACTCGGGAAAGAAGTCAAACGCAAATCGCTGGACATGCGACACATGTTGACGACCTAGCCGGGCATAAAAGACACGGTCAACTACGTCAGGGCAACGCTAAGTTTACGCGACACACTAGGTGAGGTATGATATCGCACAAAGTCAGGCAAGAAGTGACGGTTCGCACGATAACAGATAGTACGAAGACAATACGAGGAAAAGCAAGGCAAAAGACAACTTGAAGACAGAAAAGACCAGATCACGGACTCGTTGAGGAGGGAAAGGGTACGGCGAGGCGGAGCCATAGGCACGAAGCAGGCGAGCGAGAAGCATTGAACGGTGACGACAACGACCTTGAAGCATTTTACTCTGGTTTTATTAGTTGTGCTGTCCCTATTCGTAACCTACCCGATCGCCTCCGCGATGCGAGTACATGGACCCATAGCATACAGCGGATAGGACCATCAGACACGACAGCCTAACACTGCGGTAAACCGCTGATTACTGGGACGCGGCGAGGGATGGAGCCTAGTCTAGACATAGGGTACTACACCCCACATGGACGGAAATGGAAACGAAAAAAAAAAAAGGATCTAGAGGGGGTGTACGGTGATGAATTGACAGGGGTTATGTCGGTGAATGGGCGTAACGCGGAAGCGGGGGCAGGACTTGAAAAAGATGGGGATGGAATCGGGGGGCATGAGGGTGCGTCTAATAATCTCCTTTCCACGCCACACTCTCTGGCGTGGAAGCGTCTCTCCATGGAAGCGTCTCGAACGCAAAAGCGCAAAAGATCGCTCCTTTGCGCTCTCGACATGGAAGCGTCCCGAAAGCGTCTAGCAAAGCATGCCTTTTGCCATGGAAGCGTCTCCTCCCGTGAATGTAAACCAAAAGTACAGAAAAATATCTCGAGGTTTCATCCAAGCAAAGTTGGTCATGATCATCGGCACAATCTAGCGCTAGATTGCGCACCAAGCACAACAGAGTGATATCATCAGCAGAATGCATTTCCACCAACCATCATGCATGCATAAGAATGGACAAACATACACACACACACACACACATCCATACATACAGTCCAGCTAACCCCAAGAGATTTAATTTCTTTCTCTCTCGATCTCAAACTACCACCATCTCATCTTAGTTGTAAACGACATCTCCAAACCATGCCTAGAAATTGTAGTGAATGTGGACTCGAATTTGCCAACAGAAACTTGCATGACGCACACAGAAAAAAGTGTGTCAAGACAGCCAAGTTTGTGGCTTACAATGGACAAGAGATCACTGTCACCAGACATGAAAATGGTACATTCCTATGCTATTGCTCACACCACAAGTGCCCCAAAGATCAAGGCTTTTCCACCATCGATGCCATGCAAAAGCACATGAAGAATCTCAAGACCAACTGGCTAGGTCCTGAAAAGGTGAGTTTGGTATCAGATTATGTAAGCAATTTATGTCTCCTGATTTCCGACCACCAGCTTTTGGTTTCTCCTGCTGCTGCAGGAAACAGCAACAACATCCAGGTACTGGATTTCTTGCACAAAATCCTTGTTCGCTCATCATGGCTTCATAGCCTCAGGCCGCCACCACCACCACCATGGAGGTGAGATGAGATCGCTGGCACATTCTAGCGCTAGTTTATGCATCGAATTCTCAAACAAACCATTCAGACATCCATTCAAGACCAGGTCATGAAGTCTGCTGCATCACCCATGGCCATGGATGATGCCATCATGAGATCGCCAGGCATGAATTCCAATCAGGCATGTGATGTCAGCTCGACATTGATCAATCAACTCTTGAACAAAAATAAATAGATATTTGGCAGCCCAAGATCCATCGTGATGGAAATGTCACCACACCCTTTGGACAAAGACCCCTGTGCAACAAGACCCTCTCTCATGGTCAGTTTCATCACCATCAATTATTCATTGAATACATACACACATATATTCTGCACCATAGTCCCTCGTCCACGACGATGCTCCCATTCGATCTAGTACCAGTACTAGCAGTACTCAGGTCGCCGCCACCACAGAAGTCAGGCCAGTCACAACTCAGATGTCAGCACAGAGTCATTTCGTTCGACATCCCTACTTGGCCAGCTTGAATCTAGTCATCAATGCAGAGCATAATTTCTTGATATGTCAGCTCTGCAAAGAGGGCATACCTGCACCGACAGCAAGACAACACATCTTCAACAAGCATCCAGAGCTACTGGCTCAATTCATTCCAGAACACTATCAGACCACTATCACAGAGCTACAGCTGTCACCATCTCTTCCCACTCACATCTCTGGTCCCAGATCTGTGGTACATGGTCTGGCCATATGCGAAGCTCTCGCATGCGAACACTGTTCCACCGTAATGTCAGGCAATCAAAAAATGAGAGAGCATCATGTTCGATCACACACAGATCAACCTGTTCCCAAAGCTTGGAGACCATGCAAAGCACAGAGAATGAAGGCAGAAGGTGCTGGCCGTCAACGTACTTTCTGGGAGGTCACCTTGCCAGTCGATGGCACCACGACAAAAAAGAGATCTCAAGTCATCATAGAGCAGTTGATGACCGACTTGAACAAGCAGCTCGAAAACATTCAGATTCAATCCACCAAAGACCATCGACTCATCACACCTTGGCTGCGCACGACAGGCTGGCATGAATACATGGCAAATCGTCATCAATCCACGGACGAGCTACGTCACTCCATCATGCTACCACAGCCCAACGAGCCAGACAACAAGGATCTGCATGACATTGTACAAGAATATTTTCAACAAGCTCTCGATCTCATCGAAACGACCGACGAGTTGGTTCGTCAACGCCTCAATTCCCCAGATCCCATCAAAAGGTGAAGCGAGCGTAATCTAGCGCTCTTTTGTGCCACTGAAATCATACATCAACACAGTGGCATCTCCAACACTCCATTCCACAAACACATGCTCCAAGGAACCATGAAGAACTACATTGTGCCCGTAGTGTGCATCCTGGCCATGCTTTTGCGAAACCTATGGTCGCCACAAGTCAATGATCTCAACTTTCTTCTTTCTGACCTGATTGAAATGCTTCAGGAAAATGCTCAACGGTCACAGATCATTCAAAAATTGCATGCCGTGCTGCTCAAAATATGGACCACTTCTTGGCCTGCTCAGAGTTCTTCTTTGACAACAACGACCCACGCCATCATGGATCCCACTGAAACTGGACTTGCTCTCTTGACCCTCAATGAGGATGGTTCTCTCAAACAGCCCAAGGACGTCACAAAGATCATCGCCAAGCTAGAATATTGCATGCGTCTCACATTCCTCAAAGAAATCAGAGCAAGAGAAGTCAAAGACCATCCCCAAGGACTCCAACAACTTCAACAAGTCAGCATGGCCTGCGATGCTCTTCAGCCTTGGTTCACGGAGAAAAATTACTCCACCTTTGCACGTCTACGTTCTCTGCAACACAGAGCGTCCGCAATCGCGTACGACACCATGGGTCTGCCACACATTTGGTGGACAGACACCAAAGACTGGATGTCCCTCAAATACAAGGGAAATTCCATCGCCTTCTCTGACGTCCGCAGCATCTTTCAGGACATTGAACGAGATCTCATAGCTATCTGGGAGAACAAAATCTTGCGTGGGCTCCCTCTCAAAGTAGACTACTACGCCGACGCTGATCTGGTAGACGATCTCACCAACAAGGATGTCGGTTATTCTTTTCTCTTTGATCATGCCAACACATGTTTTCGAGATCGTTCTCATCTCATCCGAGCAATAGTAGAAGGCCAGGGAAACTTTTCCGGATTCCTTTTGCCGACACAGGATGTCGACAACAACAACAACGAAGATCTTGAGCCAATTTGGAATCATGCAGCCTTACGGGGATGGCTGCAGGATTACGCAGAGCTTCAAAAGCTTTTGCTTCTTCGTGTAGAGATGCTCAGTGGAGCACCAGGCAGGGGTACAGAGTTGACTGCCTTGACCTACCGCAACACTCTTACGCAGACGACGCGCAATCTCGTGATGTTTGGTCAACACGTCACGCTTCTATGTCAGTACTCCAAGACGACAGCGCTGACCGGCCAAGACAAGCTCATTCCACACGGTCTGGATGCGATCACCAGCGACATACTCATTCAAGATCTCGCCATGGCACGACCTTTTGCACAGCTGGCAGCCAAGATCTGCTTCCAAGACGATCAAGCAGTACAGCTCTACAAAGACATGCTTTTTGTCAACTTCAATCGATTGTTCACATCAAAGGATCTCTCTGTAGTGATGTCCAAGTATAGCTTGCCTCGCGTCCACTTTGCGCTCACCATCAATCCATGGCGGCACATCCAGACAGCTTGGAAACGCAAATTCAAATGTACTACAGAGCTCGTCACAGAGATGGACAAGGAGGAGGACGTCGAAGCATTGCAGGCAGGGCATACACGTGCCACAGAAAACCGCATCTATGGTCTCAGCACTCAAAGCTTAGCTGGAGCTGCAGAAGACGTGCTGCCCTTGTTTTTACAGGCAAGCATCTCATGGCAAAAGTATTGTCACGTCGTACCAGGTGGAAAAATACTATCATATCAACAAGCCCACAGTAGTAGCAGCAGTAAGCATAATCTAGCGCTAGAATGTGCCACCATCGATGGATGACCACTTTCAGTTGCCAGCAGCAGTGACAGCAGCAGCACCAATCCAAGCTGGTTGTCGTCAGAGCACAAACTAGCGATTGGATGCGCCATCGATCACAAAGCCTTGGCGAATGATATCGCAACCTGCGTCATAGAGCATCTTTTGCCCAAATTGACAGATCTCATTCACAATAGTACCAGCACAAACCAAGGTGACCGTCCACACAAGAGACAGCGGCTTCAACAGCAAGAGCAGGAACAAAACCAAAACCGAAATGAAATTTCAGCACCCACTGCAGAACCCATCATGTTTACTTGGAGTGAAAAGGGTAAACACAAAGAACTCCAGCACATCACCAACAATGATCATCAAGTTGAACTCGAGCCTGCCACACTGCCATCACTACCTTCAGGTCAGTAGTGGCACCACCCACTCACACCATAGAAATCATCATTATTGACATACTATTTTTCCATTCACAAGCATCTTTGGACAGTGCATTGATGACAATGCAAACAATTTTGAAAAATCAGAGCACTGGCACCATCACATGGCGATCTCCACAACAAATGGCAGCCATGCAGGCAGTTCTGGAATGTCAAAAGGATGTTGTCGTCATACTTCCAACAGGAGGTGGAAAATCCATGCTGGCGATCGTACCCAGCTTGATGGACAGACACACAGTCACAGTCTTGGTTCTCCCGCTCAACTCGCTGATCATGGACTATGAACGACGTCTCGCTGCCATGCACATTCCACATCAAGTCTATCAAAGTCACAAGGATCTGGATTCACAAAATAATCTTGTCATCGTGTCAGCAGACAAGTCACTCACCTCTCATTGGCGTACTGCTCTTGCCGACCTAGGGCGTCGCAAGCCCATCGCACGCATCGTCATCGATGAAGCTCACATACCTCTCATCGCAAAAGGTTATCGCAAGACCTTGCAGCACTTTGATCAAGTCCGCTCTGAATCAGTTCAGCTCGTGTTGCTCAGTGCCACCCTTCCACCCATCTTCATGTCTTGCCTTTTTCAAATGTATCATTTGATCCCAGACACCATCACTTGCAGACAGGGCACGAACCGTCCAGAGCTCAAATATATTCTGGAAAAGACCTCTGATGCATCAGAGCTCTCCGTCCGTGTACAACAAATAATACAGCAAGCCAAGCAAACACCGTCTCAGTGGCAATCTCGAGATCGTGGTCTCGTGTTTGCACCCTCCGTAGACATGTGTGTCGAGCTGGCAAGGGAATCAAACTGGCATCTCTACGTCGGAGACAAGAAAACCATGACAGCCATAGAGCGTGAAGAGGCCTACTTGGCATGGATCGATGGTCGTGGCAGCGACATCATGGTCGCCACCTCTGCATTCAGCACGGGCAACGACTATCCACACGTTCGCATTGTAGTCCACATGGACAAGCCTTGCGACATGCTGGATTATATTCAAGGTCAAGGCAGAGCAGGACGCGACGGTACACCTGCCACATGCCACACATTGGTGCCTACAAAGTCTTGGAAAGAGAGCAACAAGGAGGACGAGACAGAAAAAAGCAATGAACAAGCCATCCTCGATCATTTATATCTCTATGGCATCAAACGCTGCCTTCGCTATGGAATCACTCTCTATGCGGACGGTATGGGAGTAGGGTGTCATCAGCAGCAACAACAACAACAACAACAACAGCTTTGCATAGTATGCAGCCAGAACAAGCTTCATCAACCTGAACACATACATATTGCAAACATTCCAACACGTCACAGCAACAACAACAACAACAACAACAACAAAAACTCCTTCGCTGAAGCTTCACGTCAGGTCAAACAACTCAGAGCACAACGTGAACTCGGATCGCTAGGCATGGCAGAGCGCTTGCAAAGGTTGTTGCAATCTCTTGCCAACACTTGCTGTGTCTGTCTCATTCATTCCAACAAATCTACCGTGGATCAACATGATTTGATCCACTGTCCTTGTTTGGAAGAGAGTCTGTCCATTACCTGGAGCGAGTACAAACAGTGGAGAAAGAAACTACAATATCGCAAGCACCACGATAAGATCTGTTTCATATGTCATGTTCCTCAGATCAATGACAGTCTTCATTCCACGTTCACCAAGGCCAAAAAGGGAGGCACTGGGAGGATGGATTGCGAGCATGCAGACATTGTGGCTCCTCTGGCATTTGCAATCTATCACCATGATGCACTCAGATCACATGCAGAGATTCACTTTGAAGTCAAATGGCCCAAGTTGACTGTGTTTACAAACTGGTTGATGGATGTTCCAAGAGCAGGCAAACATAGTAATCTCATTGATTTGTTTTCTTGGTACAATGATAATAAAGGCACAAACTAGCGCTAGTTTATGCTCACATGTTATCTATTAGTCATTCAACTTGCAATAATGCATGGGAATATTATGTAATCAAGAACTATATAGTTGGCAAGTGAGATGTGGCTGTGTCACAACCTCTCTTGACTTTGAACCACTACCTTCCTCTTTTGGACAACAATCAAACAAACAACAACAAATCAAATGGCTGTAAATTACATAAATTAAATATTTTGTCAACATATCTTGATATTTCATTTCTCTAGTTCAACAACAACAATGAAAACAGCAACTTCTTGGCCAAGGTAAATTTACTCAATGGCACAAACTAGCGCTCTTTTATGCTCATTCACTATTTCAGGTCATAGAAGCAGCTGCCACAATCAACAATCAGGTAATCATTCAGAGTGCATACAAGCACCATTTATGCTTACCCATATATTTCATAGGCTAGTAACAATGTCGACTTAGAGGTAAGCTCTTTGTGAACTGAGTTCATGCTCACCACGACTACTTGACAACTTACATCATCATAAGATGCTGGATGATACAGCATCCAACAACAACAACAATGTAAGTTCAGCACAAACATGTGCTCTTTTATGCTCATCATCAATTTTACATTAGGCTAGTAAAGACATTGAGGTAGTATTGTACAACATAGTACTTGAAGTTATTTATGCTAACTATCACATTAGATGACAGATGCTAACAGAGCAACCTACAACAAGGTAAGCATTTAGAGTTGGTGCAAACATACACATCTTTTCAATGCTGATTGTCTGTTCTCAATAGGCTAGTGGTAGTAGCAATGTCACAAGTGTAGAGGTAAACCTGTCACTTGATGGCACAAAAGAGCGCTAGTTTATGCCAATTATCATGACAGATGCAAGATGCCACATTGAAGGGCAACAAAGAGGTAAGCATGGACAATTGCTGCAAATTCACTCACTATCTTATGCTCATTCTACATCCCATAGACCAATACCAGTGATGATGATATGCAAGAAAGTGACAAAGAAGAGCAGGATGCCACAATACTCGGAGGGCAACAAAAAGGTAAGCATGGATACTTGCTGCAAATTCATTCACTGATTTATGCTCATCCTACATTCCATAGACCAATGCCAACGATGATGATATGCAAGAAAGTAACAAAGAAGAGGAAATCGTAAAGGATACCACTGAGGACAAGGCCAAGAAGGGAAAAAGCAAGGCAAAGGCTGTCCCAAAGCCAAAAAAGGCAAGTACATTGACATAAACTAGCGCTAGTTTATGCCATTGCTCACAATATCATGCACAATTACAATTGTTCATTGATATAGGTCAAGGAACTAAAGTCCAATCTCAAGGAGATCAAGACGACTCCAGTCCAGGACTTGGTTGATCATATCAGAGATATTACCAACAAGGCTATCTTAGGCTATGCTTTGATGACTGTCATGGACGACAATGACTTGGGATGTGGTCCTACGATGGAACGACAATCAATCAACTTGCGCAATATCGATCCTAAATTCATGGCTAGTTTCATCACAGGCATAGAGCAGCATGGTCTGCACAACAGGATTATCCAACATGCTTTGGACTTGGGTGTACACAAGGACGACATCATTCTGGAGTCTTTGCAACCAGCACAAATCAATGTCCATGACAATCACGTCAAATGGGCAGAAGATGCCTCAAACTCTCAATCTATCCTGTATAATGGCAACCATCGTTTCACGTACATGCGAGACCACTCAACATATCGCAAGGCTTTTCTCTTTTATAAAAAAGCAATGGAGGAAATGAAAACGACCACCAGTGGTGTGAGGCACAATGCACTGATGGACACAGTGTCTGAAAGTCGTGCAATGGTTGTCAAAGATGGAGTTTGGCTTGTCAGGTTCCTAGATCAAGGTGCGTAAACTAGCGCTAGTTTATGCCGGCAACTGAACTGAGCTTCTTGTTTCAGATTTCATCAATGCTCATAGGCAGCGTGCTTTGATCTTGCAAAATCTGTCTACCAATGTTGTTCTTCCAACTCATCAAGATACAGAGAATGATTCTTTGCATACTTTGATGAATATTCTGCTTCAAACTCCAACAGTGAAAGCTCGCAAAGAATACATCTCAGCAGCGTTAAATAGTGTTGGTTCCTTGAACAATTCCACCCTTGGTCGTATCCTCCGAGACAAAGAACTCTTTTCAGAGTTATTCAAATTATTCCAGATGGAACATTTCCGAAGTCGTGACAACCAGAAAACAGGGCTCAGTATCCGCAGTATTGGGACATGGTATTCAGTCATTGGTGGTGTACGTAACACAGTTCAATTCTTTGAGCAACTCTTACTAAATTTAAATAGGCCATGATCTATGTCGTGCAACAATCAATGCGCATCTTTGATTTCTTGGGTGCACCAATTGCATTTCCTACTCATCCAAATCTGAATGGCAAAGATAAACTCGATGCTTTTGTGTATCAGTACAAAGAATGCCAGGCAGACCTTGAAACCTCTATCTCTCTGGAAGCCTGTCGTGTCTTGGATACTACTTATCTTGCATCCTGGACCGACATTTACGTCAAACATCTTCAAGGAAAATCAGGAGAAATCCCATTCATCGAGTACTTTGCAAGCATAGAGGTTCAGGAGAAAAGGAAATATATGATGCAGTTGCAAGAATACTGGTCACACATGATTAGACATGCTGAGGTAGAAAAGGAGAGCCTAGAAACCTCGAGGATCACCAACGATCCGATACGTGATGCTATCATACGATCTATGCCTGCAAAACTCACAGCATTGAGTTCTGGCCTCTTGCACACAATCCATCCCAACAATCTCCTTGACCAATATCCTGTCCCCAACAAAGTGTTCTTGTTATCCATGACAGAACAACTCAAGAGTATTGAAAAAGCCATAACTGAAGTAAGTTTCTTTAACCTCATATAATATGATATAGCATATTCATGGATGCCATCCCAGATTTCACTTTGGGTAGAGCCTATGTCTGTGATTGGCACAGATCAGAAGCCACCCATGTACCGTGATCATCTGCGTGCTGTCAAGGCTTATTTCCATGAAAAATTCAACGATAATGCAGCAATCAACAATGTGAGTGTGGGCGTAAATTAGCGCTAGTTTGCGCAGGCTCATCATATATATGATTAGCTGTATTGCAAGCTCTTTCGATATCGCCGCAAACACCTTATTCCGATGAACAAATTTGTTCAAATTGCTCAACAGCAATCAAAGTCCACCATTAAATGGAAAACAATCAACGACAAGGATTTCCAGAAAACTGTTTTTGCATATATCAAGGAGTCACGTGATTTGCTGCTCAAAAAGCATCCAAAGCTGGCACCCAAGAAGAACCAGGATGAAGAAGACAACTTGGAGGAAGAAGAGGACAGCAGTACATGTCAGCCCTTGGTGATGCCAGAGATGGCAAGCTTGAGCAAGCATGCTTCTGACGACGATCAAGATCAAAATGACATGCTTTACATCATTTCGAGTGTCTTAGGTCATACAAGCTTTTCATGGCTCAATGCCAAAAACATCAAAAAGCCCGACACAACGATGAAGAAACTTGTCTCATTGTATATCAGCTACAAGTCACGAAAGGAACTATTGGCGACTGCATCTGGTTGGGCTATACGTGAGCAACTCGTGAAAATCATAACTGCCACAATGAAGAAGAAGAAGAACATTGAGGGAACCTGGACTTGTTACGATGACTATGTGAAGCAGCCAGTCAACGAAAATTCCATGGATATCACAGATGGTGCTCTGCAATTGAACAAGTTTGAAACTGCTGGAAATCAAGGTGCTCGAATGCAGGCATACCTGCAAATACGTCAAGAGAATCACCGCAAAATGAAAAGAATCGCAGCTCTGGCCTTGGCTCCAGATCTTGGACTTGGTTATGATGGCTTGGCTATACCAGAAGTATTGAATGACGTCAATCAGTTGCTCAATGTAAGTTTAATGATTACAACAATTACATCAATCAATC
The DNA here is from genome assembly GCA_038091095.1 of Leccinum incarnatum. Lineage (NCBI taxonomy): Eukaryota > Fungi > Basidiomycota > Agaricomycetes > Boletales > Boletaceae > Leccinum > Leccinum incarnatum. Next base: position 11,306 of record JBBPNG010000432.1, read on the forward strand.
ACTGACCAATAACAACAACAACAAAATAGACTCTGAAGAAATACTCTGAGCTTGTAGTACATCAAAAACGAAGTCCTACAACAGACTATATAGGAGCAGACACAACAGAAGCCAAAGAGTTGATTGATAAACTCTATCCAGTGGAACTTCCAGAAGCCATGAGCGCGGACAATACTCAGCGTTGGATGTCAAAGCCACTTGGCACCGTCATAGCACAGCTGAAAGACATGCCAACATACAAGGACGAGAGTGGTGATCTTTGGGAGGCTCAAAAATTAAAAGAGACCAAACAAGCAGAACGTGAAAAAACTCATGCCAAAGCATACGAGAGTGTTAAGATTTTCACGACAAGCCATCAAGCACATGCTGCCAACATGAGACTTCAAATAGCTGCACGCAAGTTTCATATATATTTTAATTATCTTATTGCAGTTTTGTTGATGAGTTACCCATACAGAAAAATCGAAAGAATTCATCACTACCAGCGATGAGGAAGAAGAGGAAGAGGAAGAGAGGGAGATTGCAGACTCAGACAAACTCAAAGCTGCAAAGGTACACTCAGCAGGTGAGCATAAACAAGCGCTAGTTTACGCCTGACTGACCATCATCATGAACTACATTATTGGTTACTCAGGCATATCTGAATCTTCATGCAAGCGAACCATCGATGAGGCAGGTGAAGGTAGCCAGGATGCACGTGGCCATTCACGCCTCAGACTTGAATCTGACACGGAGAACATGGTGCAAGGTCAGTAAAAATTTAATTGGACAATTACAGTATCCTAACGATATCTTCAGAGTTTTCCTGGAAGGCATATCAAGACATGTTCAAGAGTAATGGAAAAGAATTTGTCAAGACTTTGCCTGCCTTTCTAGGCATCTTCTATTTGGCTGTGGAGCAGGTTACAGGGAAGCCAGAGATGAACCATCCACATGGATACAAATGCATGTCATGGATTGCAAGCCTGCCAGAGCAGCCAACTCCAGATGCTATCAAATCACAACTTGCATGCTTTTCAGATGGATCTGTGTTTAACAAGTATCATAATGTTTGGCGCCGTCTAGTTTTGGAGGACAGATTAGAGAAGCTGATGGACCTTGAAGACATTCTTCTCATCACATTGTAGTCATTTCGATATACATGTAGAGTTGTCATGTTAGATTGAATTATCTGTATTCTGGACTTTGAATCGTGGGAAAATCATGCTTATATAAGCAGGTTAGTTAATCATACTATTTAAGTCAGGGAGCATGAGAATAATGTGTAATTCACTTGTTGAACTCAAACTACTTGCTTCCTAATTTGGAATTTGCCAAACAAGCACAAACACAGCACAAAAGAGCAGCAGTTTATGAACATGTCTGAAGTTCAAATTCAAGTCAATTTCGTGTTTGACTATTAATGAATGTCAATCAGAGCTAATATATATTTATTTATTCCAGGCTGCCAAAGCTATGTTGGATGAACATGTGCAAGCCATGAAAACATTGGTCAATGGAGTCATGACAACCAATCTGGGTTTGATACAAGGAGACAAGATTCCTCCTGAGCTCATACGACCCTTTGATGGATTCTTGAAAGTAAGTCACAATATCAAAAGATAATGATATATAAAACATCTCAACAGGCTTTACGTCAACAATCCATTCTTCAAATTATGCGAACATTGGGAGTCGAAAAAATGCCTTTTTGGCTCACATTAAATCAAACCAGATATCCTACTTTGCATGACTATGAGATCGCTACACAAGAAGAGTGTGTTACATATTGGAATGCGTTTCTCCCACAAGATCCAAGCGAAGTTGTCATGAGCAGCACTTTTGACAAGCTAAGTTTGGCTAGCAGCATGTTGGTTCAACCTACGCAAAATGGTATGCACAAACTAGCGCTAGTTTGTGCAATGAATCACAACTCTTTCTTTATTTTTTTATAGTTGCCCTCATGGACATGCTTGAACAAGAATCAACACAACAAGGTGTGTATAATTAATTAATTAATTATGCAAAGACTATCATGACCAAGCTATCCAATCTCAGAATCTCCTGCCATGGACGTATTTGGTCAAGTCATTTCGAACAAGACAAATAGTCAAGAAACACATTATTCATCTCCAGAATGGCAAAATGATATTTCTGAGTTGCCAGAGCAAGAATGGCTGGCAATGTCACCAGTCAAGCCCAAGACTAGAAGCAAGCGTCATCATCATGCAGGACCATCTACAAAGAGTATGTAATAAATTTGGTTTGGTATGTAAACATGGCATTATTTATTTATTTATTTGTTTTCAGGCAACCATGACATGAACCTAGACGAGGATTCTGATAATCCAGAAATCATATCAAACTGGAGCATCACGCCAAGCAAAGGCAAAGACAAGGGTATGGCAAACAAATGATATATATATAATCATCTTTAAATGGTACTTTGGCAGAGACTACCATGTCATTAACCATCCCAGAAACACTAGAAACATCAATCAATGATAACGATGATGAAACCATGGGCACAAAGTATCAAAAGAAAAAAGACCGTAAGCAACAATATATTTCAAAGCTTGACAAGATAGCTCTATTAACATTTCACAGCACAGCTGACTGCATACAAATATCAAACAGCCCGGTTTCAAGTCACCAATCCTCTGTTGACCAGGCAAGACTTCAACCATATGCCAGCATTAATGTGGGTGTTATGGGACTTGTACTGGTCTGCCATGGACATGGAGAATTCTCAAATAGCCATGCAAGCGACCTCGGAAACACGTAAATTCTTTGAAAACAATACAAAAGGCCCTAAGAAAGAAGCTCTGATGGACACAATCATGCTGTATTCTGGCCTGAAAACACAGCAAAACAAGATCAATGCTGGGTTCAAGCTGGTGGAGCTAAAGAAGAACAATTCAAAGATGTTGAAAGCTAACGGTCAAAGGATGTATGATGGTAGTTGGTTTGAACAGAGCACAATCTAGCGCTAGATTGTGCATATGGAAAATAATTATGTAATCCTTCTTGGGCTATATATTCTATAACATTTTAGCAAATAGATTAGGGTTCAGGCTACCTTCAGGCTACCTTTATCAGCTGCATCTTGTGCACTTCAACAGTTCAATGATTTGCGCACACATATCCAACAATAAAGTACACATCTCATATCAAATCACTTCATACAGCTTCACCTATCAAAAATGCCATTTCTGCACAAATCATGTAGTCATTGATTTGCGCAGAATATGACAAATATATCATATATAGTTGTATACATGGTGATTAACTAAGAACATCTACAAAATTATCAATCATCCATTAAATCCTGTCTATGCATACATCATATATAGTTGTATACATGGTGATTAACTAAGAACATCTACCTGACTCACACCCACTCCACCCCATCGTCAAGAAAGCAGCAAACTGCTTCGTCAAACGACACAGGTCCTCTCTACACTACCTATTCCATGCTTACTCCATCCACCCAGACACGATCGAACCATTAACTCGTAGTCGACCCAAACCAACTACTACCCCGCCGTACAAAATCCACATCGCCCCCAACCCCGAAACCGCCATCGAAGAGATCTCAAAACTCGACCACCAACATCACACAACAATCTACAGCGACGGCTCAGGAACCAACAAGGGTATAGGCGCAGCCGCGATATACCTACCACCAAACGCATCGCCAAAAATACTACGCTATCACCTGGGTAAACCAAAGGATCACACTGTATACGAAGCGGAGGCAGTCGGGCTAACACTAGCGGCTAAAATAGCGCTCTCGCTACCTCCGTCGAACAAACCGATAACCTTCCTTGTAGACAACCAAGCGGCAATCCGATCCGGTGAGAAACCATCTACGAAACCTGGACACTACATACTATACCAACTCCACAGATTAATCAAACGAATAAAAGTCAAACACGGCCTTCAAACGAATCAAATTACCGTTCAATGGGTACCTGGCCATAAAGACGTAGAAGGCAACGAAAAGGCTGATGTAGAAGCGCGCAAAGCAGCTCAATCACAATCCAATAACTCGTCGTCTCGACTCCTCCCATACTTCATACGCTCAGACCCCCTCCCCTCTAGTATTACCGCCCTAAAGCAAGCCTATAAAGAAGTCTCCAAGCGAAGATGGCTCGAAGACTGGACCAAATCACCACGCTTTCAACGCATGAGTAAATTCGGAATGGATAAGCCCTCGAACCTATTCCTAAAACTCATCTCTCCTCTCTCGAAAAGACAAGCCGCTCTAATAACCGGTTTACGCACAGGCCATATCGCCCTCAACCGGCACCTGCACAACATCAGCAGAGCCGACGACTCATCGTGCCCTCACTGCGCGAACACACCGGAATCCGTCGAACACTACATACTAAAATGCCCTTACTACGCGCGCGAACGACAAGCACTGAGAAACACGCTAGGACGCGAAGCAGACGACCTCTACGCACTCCTCTCACGAGACGAAGCCTGCGAAGCTCTACTCAAATACGTCGCAGCAACGGGACGCCTCAACCCGACATTCGGTAACGTTAATACATAATACATAAACCGCAGATAACCCTCTCGCCAGATCACAACCATAAATGCTACCACGACACAACGTTCTCGTATATTTTCTACTCAACTCGTCTCATTGTCTACGCGGGAACAGCAGGTCTGGAAGGAGATAAGTCGGAGGATAGGATTGAGAGGTAGGATAAGGGACGACGAAGACCATTTTGAACCAGGCTTGCCCGTCCAACGCAAGCACCTCAAACACCTCAACACACACTCTCGTGGTCCTCAACTCCACCTCAAAATCTATATCTGCGCACTCCTTTACTCCCTATGTACGACAGGCCTTCGGGCCCACGTACCTGTCATTCACACCATCGCATCGAAGAAATCTCACTATCGACACGTCTCTTCAGAGCACTGCGACTGAGGTCTGGGGCGTCTAAAACGGCCGGCAGGAACGGCGGACCGAGTGGGTCACGCCCACCTCGGGGCATTCGCACAGGCGGAGCTGCAGAAGGGCAGGGGCCCTTAGCTTAGTTAGTTTGTCCTCCATAGAGCTCTCACGCTCCACAATAGGACAGAAATTGATTTAAAAAAAAAAAAAAAAAAAAAAAGATAGGCGATAATGGCGACCAGCAGGCAGTCGAGCTCGAGAAGTGGCGGCCGGGTAGTCGAACGCTGAGTGGTGGCACCCGACAAGAGGCGGCAGGGGTGTTGAACGAGCAACGGCGCTCGACAACACGTAGCAGGGGCGATCGGCGAGCTTTCAGACCCAAAAAGAGGCAACGAGGGCATTAAACGAGCAATAGAGCTGGGAGAGAGGGAGGGCGACCAGCGATCGGCCGGGCTTGTGAGGTGGTGGCAGGGGCTTCGAATGAGCGGTGGAGCTCAACAGCGGGGCGGGCGACTAGCGAACGGTCAGGCTCTGAGGTCGAGAACATACGGCGATGGCGAGGAGCCAGCGCTGAGGTTCAAGGAAACGCGGTGGCGGAGGCAAATGAGACTGGGGCTTGCCGAAATACAGCAGAGCTAGGTTCACAAGTAGTAGCTCGTGTCTGGAACGGGAAGTTGGGAGTCCGTTGGGTTGAAGGACGCGTCGACTTGTTCGATTGTGCTGTCGCACAGGACGAAGAGTTGTTGTTGGACTAGGACAGGCGGTGGCAGAGTCGACGTAACAAGGCCTTGAACGAGCAATGGGGGCAAGCGAGCGGTAAGGCTCGTGTAGAGGTGCCGCCAGTGGAGGATTGCGCCGCACACTTGCCCTGTGACCTGTTTGCCATTGGACAAAAGCAGGCTAGGCCCAGTGCGAAGGATACAGCGAAGGAGCGCGGGGCTGTGAGTGGGGTCGTCATGCTGGCAAGGGATGAGCCAATAAGATGGGAATGGCTATAGCCTACCGTTCCGGGCAGCTTACCTCGCTCAGGATCGGACCCCGGGACCTTCAAATCGTCAAGTGCGGCGGGTGCGGCAAGATACGTTGCTGTGTGTACATTGATTCATGATAAGGCCCGTGCGTCAGCGCTTCAGCCACGTGGCTAGGGGTGCGCACATAGAACTCCTAGTACATTTCCGAGTCAACGTGTGTGTAGTGGACGAGTAGGATGGGTTACATATATATCAGTTCATTTACCTCCAAGTATGATGGTATTTTGAACACGCAGATTCGCAGAACGTACTAAAACAAGCTTAGGACCTTCAAGGTCACAATTTATACACAGACTCGTCGGCAAATTCGTTATTCCAAGGGGTTGTTGGCCGGAATCGGGACCGACCAATCGGCCCCTTGGAACGACGAATCTGCCCAAAGCAGCATCGACTAACCACTAATTCCCAAGCAGTTCAAGCCATGTCCGTGGTATTGAACAGACGGTTCCCCGTGTCTGTGGTGCCTTTGCCGGTATACTTATTGTCCGAGAGGCGGAGCGCTACAATGTTGAGATTGGCGTCATGGACAAGCGCCCGCGCGAGTGGTCCGTCCCCAGTGACGGCTTGGGACTGAACTACACCGGCGACTACCACGATTCGAGCACCGGCATGCAGATCCCTTACGCGCCGGATAAACTGCATCGCCGTCTTCCCGTTGTTGATCACTGAGTCTACCAACAACACAGTGTGTTGCTGCTCCACATGGTCTGGAAGGATCTCCTCAGGCTGCTTGGCGTGGACGAACATGGCAAGTGGGAAGGCGTCGTTGACGCCGAACGCCATGGGTTCTCCGCCTCGCATTAGGGCGACGATCAGCGTGCGTTGCTCATGGACGAGTCGATGCCCCTCTGTCTGATGGCCTTGGACGTGTGGGATCTGGTATTCTTCGAGGCCGATGAGGTCTGCAAGGAACTCCATTGCCAAATACCACCCAACACGACGATGGGCATCTCTGAGAGCCGGTCCAGCAATGGTTGCGTCGCGAGTTGGCGTCATGAGAAGTTTGGCAACGCTCTTGGACGTAGCGTGAAGGACTTGTGAACTGGGGGAACGTGACCGGCGGAAGACTGACTCAATGAACTCGGGATCTGTGATATCTACTAGGGGAAGCCTGGTGGTGTCCAACCGCGGCAACACATTGCTGGGCAGCAAGAGTTGCCGCGCTTGAAGACCGCCGTTGTCGATAGCATCCAACAACGCCGCCTCCATGGTCTTGCTCCGAGTCCGATCCTCGCCGACCACGACAACGGCTTGATCCGCCTTGGATAACATGTTGAGGTCCAGAGGACTATCTCCGAATGCAAAGACGTGACAGTGGTGAACAGTGTGAACATGATCGACCAAGGCGGCTTTCACCTCAGCGTTGACGACGATGGTATCGTTACCGATAGGTCCGGTGCCGATGGCTTTGATCCTGCTGAGGCCTGCTCTCTGCAAGACTCTCTCCCAAACGACAGCGAGCCCACAAGTGACAACAACCGCCCGGACGTGCTCTGATGCTTCCACCTGCTTCAGGAGCTCCAGGAACTCGGGGTACAGAGTCACTTCCGCCGCCACGGCATCGCAAAGGTCGCTGAAGTGCAGGTCGCGGTGTACCTCTTCGTACAGCAAACTGGCTTGGCGAAAGGCGGTATATGAATACCCCAACGGGCCGCTAAACAATTCCTTTAACCGATCCCCCTCCTCAGAGCCCCGAGACTTGGCAACCATCCTCCAGAACAGCGTGCCGGTATCCACCGCGGCCAACGTCCTGTCCCCATCCAGAACCAATACCGTCTCCAACTTCTCCAACCCGCTACCCAGCGCCTGGTCCAGAATGCTCTTGGCACGGCGAAGGTTGTGTTCCTCGGTGTGGACTCGGAAGTTTTGTGCCAGTGCCGAAACATCTGCCACGAGGTCTGACGACCGACCCAAGCCGATCACCGAGAACAAGATGCCGTGATCCATGCAGAGTCGGTGCAACTTTGTCTTCTCCTCCTCCTGCCATCTGCGAAGGTGTTCAACCGATACAGCCGCGCGCGTCTTTTCCGAGTCGCCCAGTCTGCGTTGGGCAATCACCTCGGCTGGGACGCCCAGGTAAATGATATGAGTGTACGTGCTCAGGTCGCCCCTGGTGCACACCGCTTTTCCTGCCTCCTCCCCTTCGGCCCAGAACATGAAGTGGCCAGTGATAATGGCGGCGCGGCCGGTTGTGGCGCATTCATTGCCGATCGTGGTGATGGCGAGTTGACGGTATCTGGTCTTATCGTGTTCTGGCAGCTTCTGGAACGCCTCAAGGCCGCCGAAAACGAGGGATGAAATCATAGCAGAGCCTTCATAGAAGGAAAAATGCCCCGAATCTTTGAGTTCTAGAGTGAGTTTGTCGAGCAGGAAGGTCTTGCCAGAGCCGGGAATGCCGTAGATGCCGATGACTACTGGCTTGGAATTTGGAATGTCAGGGTCGACAGGATGTTTCATGTTGCCGGGAGGGCTAGTCAATTGTTCTGGAGGCATAAATGCAACTGATAAGCTGACAGGGTTGTTGAGATAAGCAGAAGGCTGTGGGAAAACGGCTATTGTGGCTTGACAGCTTCCTTATACGGAAAAATGGTCTGACTCGGGAAATGCCGCCTGCTTTAGGGTGACCTCGTCGACGTTGCGATAACGAACATGATTGTGCACGTTATGGTGTCGGACGAGGGAGAGGGAGAGGGCACATCATCGGTATGTCATCATCGTCATTGCGTGTAAAGTGAAGGTGGGCGCATTGGGTCACCCAGGCCATGACCACTCACATACAAAGACGAATGTAAACGCATTATTGTCAGCGTTCGCATTCGCGTTTGTAGGCGAACGGGAGGGGTGGGAGGTCCCGGGCACTTGTGTAGCCAAAATCTGGCAGATAAGTCCAGTCGGAATGACGCACTCGTTGACGTTATGAGAATTGAACTTCATCTATGATAATGTCGCTCCGAGTACCTAAAATTTAATGTCCAAGACCGACATAGCTCCAACGCCATCCGAGTGGGAATGATTCCTGTTGACGTAAGATAATCTCCCTCTCGCGCCGTCCAAGGCCATTTCACAAAGATACATGGCTTCGTACAGCCCAAATGCGGCAGGCAACGCTGGCTTTAGATCATCGCCATAATCGACAACGCAGCGATCTCCTGTAGCATCGATCGCAAACTGCCCGATTCGTCGTTCACCAGCATAGGTTGAACCCGCCGTCAAGCCATCCCACACAGATAGACCCATCGCATAACCTTCGTCGGTGATATCCAAGCAGGCGTCATACCTATTGCCCAGTGACGGGCGTCCCTTCACGACGATGTCGTGCTGTTGTATGATCATCGGTGAGACATCCAGTGTTGATGTCTTGTGCATCGTCAACTCGACACAGATGCCTTCCGAGCTAATAGAAGAGGGCCACCACTGCCTTCGCCCCAGCAACCGCACGTTGAGAGATCCGTCAACGGAGTTGATAACCGAATTCCGTACAACGCTAAAGTTCCCTTCCGGACGTTTGAAAACCCCCTCGTGTGTGAGTCGGAGGACACCTTTCCCGTCCTTGACAGGGCGTGGGTCATCAGGGACAAAGGCTTGTACGACAATGGGCTCGCCCATCCCACTCGCATAGTCACGAAGAACGATCACGTGAGTATTTGTGAGCTTGACCACGACGTTAATTTCTGGCGTGGCAGCATTGATTCGAGATCTCGTTTGAGCCTGAAAGCTGATGAGTGCTGAACATGATATACACCACGCAACAGACAACGACATACCAATGCAAGACTAAACGAGGGAAATTCATAGAACACCCGATTTGTGGTGTCAAACACCAAGGACGGAACTGGCAGATAAAGGAACCGTGAACGATTGAAAGACGTTACTTCGATTTCGATTTCAGCCGAAGCATCACAGGGAACGTTCAAGGCAAGGGTGTCGCACGGCAATCCGGACTCTGCATCCCACCAAAGTTCCAAGAGGTCCCTATAGGTCGAGGAGAATAAGAGCTGTGGGGCGCATATACGCACGCAATGAAGACGTACCACCGTACCGCGTGCTCGGACCTCAACAACACGTATGCAGCCCATCGTCCTTCCTCGTACCTGGCCAAACCGTTGTTCCAGCAAATAATCTCATTCTTCTGCTCCCATAGGACCCTGGGCTCCAAAGGTTTCGTTGCGTCAAGATGAGCGTCATACAATAAGAATCGTCGTTTTGATTGGCATGTAATGAACCATCGACCACCGATGAGATGGTTGTCATTGCGGGAGACGCATCCTTCGAAGGGGATCACGAAGCGGGGGAGTCTGCATAATTGCTTCTTCGTCCACAACTTTGACAGCTGTTCCGACTTGACGAGTGGTCGTTCGAGTGAGGCTGTATTGCGAAGCAACTCGGGGGGCCGCATATACGGAGCATTTGTGTGCAAAAACTTCCAGATTTCGGGTTCATAAGTGATGGAATAGAACCGCTTTGAAACCTGGAAAAGTATGGTGAATGACGTCAAGTGTGTTCCTTGGGCCCGGCTCGCGGCAAGATCAACTGACCGTTCGCCATCGGACGACGTCTCGGGCACTTGTGTAGCCAAGAATCTGGCAAATAAGTTCAGTCGGAAAGACGCAGCTGGCCATATTCGTCGACGTCCGAGAAATAGGAATATTGATGATATTCATACCCACCCAGACCGAAACTGAATTATCATATACCCATGGGTTGTCACTCGTGGCAGATAAACAGTACCACACAGCATTCTCAACATTGTTTTCTCAGCATGGCGAAGTGCGAACCTAACAGGATTTCGAACTTCTCAAGGCAGAGAATTAGCATGTGAGCTTAATGCTTGTATGATGCTAGATAACGAACCATGACCAAATCAGTAGTCAGTCAATCAGTGGGTGGGCAAATCACTGGCAGCGGGATTTTTGAAATAGGGTGGATCGATAGACAGACAGTAACCTATTGCAGAACGGAGCATAACAAGTCAATCATGACGGTTCGCCGCGTTTGTCTATCACAACCCCAGGGAAAAACACCGCCGGATAGTTATCCAGTCATGAAGTAGTACCTGCATGACTTGGTGAGCAATCAGTCTGAAATTTGGATACACGTGAAAGAAAATCGGAAATTGATCGAACATGCGTTCAATGGGCCCGCGAAACAGTAACATTGGCGTAATTTGGCGAGCGGGTGGGCGAGTAAGTCGTTGGCACTCGGGGCAAGCAGCGTGCGAAACCAGAAACTGTGGATGGGTCCGTGCCAGGTTTGGTTATCTCCTATTTGCTTCCCACAGTCTTCGCCTCCACGCCAGCACAATACTGTTGCTTGAGTCGCGAAGTTCCACGACAGGGACTGTCGAGCCCTTTAACGGAGTCGGACTAGCCACTGTACACGCTCTAAACGATATCGTGACAACACTGCCAGATCAGGAAATGAGAAATTCCGATTACAGTCGACACACTGTTTGGATTACTACTTCATTGCCTGGATAAATGGCCATGGCTAGGTAAGCATTGGTGCTACGAATACAGGCGGAAACGGGACTGACGAGGAATAGTCACGAATTTAAGAAAATCCACTAGACATCTAAATATACGAGCTACCGGGAGCATCACAAAAATTGATAAATCATTATGTGGTCATATTTAGGTCTGTTAGAGAATATATGAGTCGCATGTGCTGCCTGGGCCATTTTTCTGGGTATGGGGATTATGTTGCCATGTAGAAGAACTGAAA
>JBBPNG010000433.1:0-22920 GCA_038091095.1 Leccinum incarnatum
CATTTGCGGAACACACTCAAGTATATTCTTTCGAAGAAGACGTTGGAGAACCTGGGGAGGTATGACGAGGTGGAAGTCGTTGGGACGTTTTTGAAGATGGACATCACGCGGTAGCGGTTGCTGGGTACGTATAGAGGGTGGAGTCGATTTCGATCTGTCGATACCGTTTTTTTTGTCGTCGTTTTAGCCAAGGCCCTTTTTTGAACTGATTGATGTTTTTAGTCTTAGCTTGCTAGGTTTTACCTTCGGGCCAACTCATTGCTGTGCAAACTAAAAATGCGGAAAACACGAGGCTGCCTCAAGTGAGTCAAGTCATTGCGGCGAACTCGCCAACATTCTCACTTTCTTCTTTCCACTGTCCAGTGCCCTCGTCACCATCCCAACCCTCAGCGAAACAAGATGAAATCGAAAGGTGCTTATTTCACTGTTTTGTCGAGAAGAGCCTCAGTGAAATGACATTCACGCCGTCAGCCAAAAAGCGGTCCTCTCGAGCAAAGTCTCACACCAAGCACGAGAAAGCAGGCCAGAGGGACTCAATTAGAGAGACGACTGTTTCAGTCGAGGAGATACTTTCACGAGCAGAGTCCACGTTCGCCAAGTTTGAGCAAGGGGACGGGCCGGGCCACATTAGCGAGGCAATTGTTCTTGATCGCCAAGCACTGGACCGTTGCCCACCCGGTCATGACGAACGATGGAGATCACTCAACGGGCTTGCCGTTCATCTGCTGGGTCGTTACAACCATCTAGGAGCGGTGGAGGACATTGAGGAAGCAGTTATTCATGGCAGAGAAGCACTGGAGCTTTGCCCAGAAGGGTACCCAAATCGATCAACGTCGTTAAACAACGTCACAAACTATCTCTACACTCGTTACAACCAGCTTGGAGACATGACGGACCTCAATGAGGCCATCATCCTCGGCAGACAAGCCCTCGACCTTCGCCCGTCAGGGCACCCACATCGATCAACGTCGTTGAACAATGTAGCACTCCATCTCTCCGCTCGTTACAACCAGCTTGGAGACATGACGGACCTCAATGAGGCCATCATCCTCGGGAGACAAGACCTTGACCTTCGCCCGTCAGGGCACCTGGGGCGATCAACGTCGTTGAACAACGTCGCATCCTATCTCTCCACTCGTTACAACCAGCTTGGAGACATGACGGACCTTAATGAGGCCATCATCCTCGGGAGACAAGCCCTCGACCTTCGCCCGTCAGGGCACCGGGGGCGATCAACGTCGTTGAACAGCGTCGCAACCTATCTCCACACTCGTTACGACCAGCTTGGAGACATGACTGACCTCAATGAGGCCATCATCCTTGGCAGACAAGCCCTCGACCTTCGCCCTTCAGGGCACCCATATCGATCAACGTCGTTGAACAATGTAGCACTCTATCTCTCCTCTCGTTACGACCAGCTTGGAGACATGACGGACCTCAAAGAGGCCATCATCCTCGGGAAACAAGCCCTCGATCTTCGCCCGTCAGGGCACCCGCATCGATCAACGTCGTTGAACGACGTCGCATCCTATCTCTACACTCGTCACGACCAGCTTGGAGACATGACGGACCTCAATGAGGCCATCATCCTCGCGAGACAAGCCCTCGACCTTTGCCCGTCAGGGCACCCGCATCGATCAACGTCGTTGAACAATGTAGCACTCTATCTCTCCACTCGTTATGACCAGCTTGGAGACATGACGGACCTCAATGAGGCCATCATCCTCGCGAGACAAGACCTCGACCTTTGCCCGTCAGGGCACCCGGGGCGATCAAAGTCGTTGAACAACGTCGCATCCCATCTCTGCACTCGTTACGACCAGCTTGGAGACATGACGGACCTCAATGAAGCCATCATCCTCGCGAGACAAGACCTCGACCTCTGTCCGTCAGGGCACCCGGGGCGACCAACGTCGTTGAACAACGTCGCATCCTATCTCTGCACTCGTTATGAACAGCTTGGAGACATGACGGACCTCAATGAGGCCATCATCCTCGGGAGACAAGCCCTCGACCTTCGCCCGTCAGGGCACCCGCATCGATCAATGTCGTTGGGCAGTGTCGCATCCTATCTCTCTACTCGTTACGACCAGCTTGGAGACATGACGGACCTCAATGTGGCCATCATCCTCGGCAGACGAGCCCTCAAACTTTGCCCGTCAGGGCACCCTGGGCGATCAATGTCGTTGAACAACGTCGCATCCTATCTCTGCACTCGTTACGACCAGCTTGGAGACATGATGGACCTCAATGAGGCCATCATCTTCGCGAGACAAGCCCTCGACCTTCGCCCACCTGGTCATCCCGAACGATCATCGTCGTTATGTACATTTGCACATTGTCTCCGTGTTCGCTTCACCCAGTCGAATGAGTTGAAGGACACACAGGATCTCTTCAGTCTCTACACTGAGTTGTCAAATATCTCACAAACACTCTCACCAGTTGATCTCACTGCTGCCAAACAATGGATCACGGAAGCTGAGAATTTCCGCCATCCCACAGTCCTTCTCGCCTACGAAACCTCTCTTCGGCTACTCGTTCAACATCTCGCCATTTTACCATCCCTACCCAATCGTCTCCAGAGTTTCAAAGACCTCGCTTCATCCCTAGCAATCGACGCCTTTTCCGCTTGTCTCCGTAATCAATGTCCCAAACAAGCGGTTGAGCTTCTCGAGCAAGGTCGCGGCGTATTCTGGACTCAGATTGCTCGTCTCCGTTCCCCTCTTGAAGATGTTATCGCCTCGGGCCAGGAAGGACAGTCCCTTGCGAACGAGTTTACTCGACTCTCATCAGAAATACAGGATACAATTCATTCACAAGGTCCAGATCAGCATAATACACTGTGCAGTCTCAATGTTGATCTGCAATCCGCAATCACAAACATTCGCAAATTACCCGGTCTCGCTCGATTCCTCCTCCCCTCTTCCTTCTCAGAACTCCAGCACGCTGCCAGTGGAGGACCTGTCGTCATCGTGAATGCTAGCCAGTATACGTGCGATGCACTCGTTGTCTTTTTTGACCGAGATCCGGTTCATATCCCATTGCAAATCACCAAATCCCGCGTTCAGGACCTGTCGTCGGAGCTTCGATCTTTAACATTGCGTGCCAAAATAATGGACGTGAAGAATGATCTTGGTCGCTTCCTGCGTGACCTCTGGGATGAAGTTGTGTCCCCAATCGTAGAATTCCTGCAGACAAAAGTTCCACCTCGCTCACGCATCTGGTGGTGCCCAACTGCCGAGTTCTCTCTTCTACCGTTGCATGCTGCCGGTCCATATCGGAGGGGCCAACGGAATCTCTCTCATTTATACATCTCCTCGTACACTCCCACCCTCACCGCCCTTATTCGTGCTAGGCGGGATGCCATATTGACGAAGTCCTCGACAAATGAGAATCGTTTTCTCGCCGTAGGTCAAGCCACCGGCAATGGCCAGAGCAAACTCCTTTCTGTTGGCAGTGAACTGGGCATCGTCGCTGAGTGTATGCAAGGTCTCGCCACGCTCATGCGCCTTGAAGGTTCAGAATCGAGTGTATCTAGAGTCTCGGAGGAGCTGAGGAAGAATCAGTGGGTTCACTTTGCTTGTCATGGTGTCCCAAACAAGGAAAGACCGTTTGAATCTGCATTTGCCCTCCACGATGGTCCATTCACGATCGAACGGATTATGGGATGCGAGTTGGAGCACCCGGAGTTTGTTTACCTATCTGCATGCCACACCACGGTTGGATACAAGGAGGGTCCAGACGAGGTAATTCATTTGGCGTCGGCGATGCAGTTTGCAGGGTTCCGATCTGTGATTGGGACGATGTGGGCGGTGGACGACGCACAAGCGAACAAGATCACGCACAAGTTTTACGAGAATATGTTGGATGGATGTGGTCGGCTGGATCACACTCGAGCGGCGTTGGCGCTGCAGACGACGATGAACTCATTGGCTGGTAGTGTTCCGCTTGATCAGCGCATTCTGTATGTACATATCGGTGCCTAGTTCATGTCATTGTATGGTTGCCTCGTACTTATGTATTTGACGTGAGAAGGAAAAGGAATTGAAGGATGACGCGCCTGTAAGAAAGTTCCGTGGCATACCAAAGGACGTCCAGCTCTGTAAAGTCCTTTGGAAACAAGTCGTCGAACTTCAAGGTGCGTACGACGTTTGCCAAGCTCGCGAGCGGAGGCGAGTGGCTTGGCGATTGAGCGTTCTCCGCACAAGGTGTTTCTTTCTTGGTTTCTCTGTTTCTGTTTTCCCATCCGTTCATTCCATTCCATTGTGGACAGTATCTCACAGCGTATCTCCGTCCAGCATTTTCATTCCTTTGTGTCATTTTTTGGATAAGAGCCGCCGCAGTTGCAGTTGCACCATTCAAGGGTTCTCCGTTCTTCGGTAAACTCTTTGTATACCTTCGATCGTTCTTTTTGCCCCATTGTTAACAGATCATTGGGGCGACTTTTTTTTCTTTTGTTTTTTCCTTCTTACATAACAGCATCAGGCAACTGCACGGCGACGAACGAACTGCACGACTACGCATTGTAGTACTACTCACCTTCATTTGACTTAGATAGATGTACAAGTACATGGCACGCGAACATGGATTGGAATAATTACCCATTTGTTCTTCTCCTGGTCTGAAGAGGCGAGATAGTGTAATACCGAGCTAGCCCGCCGTCGGATACAGTGTTGACTTCGATAATCTGCACACAAGTACATGTCACCCACAGCCCCCGCCAGTGACAGTACCTCACATGCACACATGACAGATCATAAAACGGGTATCCGCTGATTAGTCAATTCGTGCGTCTCGAACCGTCGGAGGTCGCAACGACGGGACCGCTGGGGCCTTAAGCCTGGCCTGGCGGTGCATTCGCAGAATCAGGGAAGCGGCGGGGCACAGGGCCCCTATATACCAGTCATCCAACATAAGGTAATGTACCCCACAAGGACGAAAATGGATTCTAAAAACAAAAAACAAAAAGAATCTGTACACAGGCATAATTTAGACAACGTGATCTGACTAAGCTCTCCGCCCCCAAAGTAATGAAACCTGCGAGGAAAGCACCCGAAATCGAACAGAGTCTCCCAGCCCAATCCACCGATTAAGGAATGGAGGAGCAGGTGGTCGAATAACTCTGTAGTGGCAGTCAATGACATTTTGATCAGACAACAAAAGCACCAAGGAAGTTATACGCCTACCGCCTGAGCTAGTCCAGTGTCAAAAGGAGATCGAGAATGGTTGCGCTGGTGATGGTAAACAATTACCTTCGTGGTATACTCGTGTTTTACTCTGACACTTGCTGTACCATATTTCCTGGCTCGCCCAGTGAGTTTGACTGCGACACCACAGCCTGCACGGTATTTGCTGTATAGTAAGCATATGTATTGCCCATTAGATGCGCCACAAGCATGGTCCCAGTTCAAAACATTATACTTTTACCGTCCTTCGTAAGAATCCACAATGGACACACCTGCCACAACCACCCCGACCACCACTCCTGCTACCACTCCTGCTACATCAAACCACCCAGACGAACAGAATGATTACCTGCACATGAAGCTTGTAGGTAGCAAATGAAATGATCAGCTCGAAACTTCCGAGGACTAAAAATACATGCACAGCCCGTGTTGACCAGCGATTTCTACCTGGACACGCTTTTCAATCCCGTGTGGATGTGTGGACCACACGTCTTTTCGTTTGCCAAGGACGGCACCGTTGTTCGTCCGGAGACGTACTCGCTCGAACCCTACCCGGGCTATCACCTGGATCGCGCTCGGCGTCCCCAATCCGTGAACGCCTCGCACTTACACGGCATTTCGACGGAAGATTCGAAGCCATGGAAGAACGTGGCGATCACGGAGCACGATGACGCCGAGTTTGTGGCGATCCAGGCGAGAGTGCAGACAAAAAAAATGGGAGAGTTTGAATATCATCCAAGTGAGGATGTGGAGGGTTGGATGCCTTGCGATGAGAAGCCGAAGCCGGTGTATACGACCTGGCCGCCCGAAGTTTGCGGCCGTGAGTCGGGCACTTCTGGCGATGGAGGATCGAACTCGCCTGACTCGAGAGTGGATCACTTCTCTCGTACATAGTTGGCTCGTGTCGTTCACAATACCAGTCTCGACATCTTGGTCTGTTTGCCGCCGTGGCGTGCTTTCTGTGCGAAGCTCGGCACACACCCTAGTCATCCGGTCCGAGGTCTCAGTTGCGCTCGCTCTCTCCATAGACGCTCCAGAGCCCGGAAAATAAACCGATGGTGTAAAGTGATTAGCTAGGTGCAGGAACATTTTTTTTCTCGTGTCCGCATTCGCCGTGTTCCACCTACGCCACGGTGTTCAAGAAGAAAGGTACACCGTGGGAATAAGAGTGCGAAGTCCTATCTACTCTGAACCAACTTGAAGTACAGTTATCATGATGCTGCTGAGCTTCTGAGGATTGTCCATAATCCATCAATATCACAGCCCCCAAATGGTCTGCGACTGTCCGACCCTCCAATACCTCAACGTCGATGTATTCGCCATCAGTAACGCATCCCCACAGGACTCTGCATTCGAGACCAGCGCTGCGTATCGAACGAGGACCTAGACTCACTTACGTACGTCTCTCTTCCACAATCATGGCTTCTGGAAGGACATCTGGATATGCTGACCATACCTCAAACTTGTGACGATATCCAATGTCTCAGATCGGGGCCTTGCGTGCCTCTCCCTCGGGAACACACCACCCTCTTTTAGACGCGTGGTCACCTGTCTACGCAGCGGGTAGGTTCCTCCATTCGCACACGTCGTGAGTCCCTTTATGTAATATTGCCGGGCTCTGGAATCATTAGGTGGCCTCAACTATACTCGCCTGCACTTGTTGCATCTCGCGCTTCGTAAGGCGGCACTGCCCTTGACTTGCTAGGGCACCATTTCTCCTGTCTCTCTCTCCGTACTTACATGCTCGCTTCAACGCTGGAGTCTCGTGAAGCTACATCACCTGCCCAAGAGACAGCCAAAGGTATTACCACTTGGGAGTGCCCAGTGGGATTATTGACTTAGCTCGATACGTAATGAATTTTTCGAATTATCCGCTGACCGGTCTCGATGGTGCAGGCGATGAGCTCAGGCGTGATGCGTTGATGTACCAACCTCTCTCGAACCAGTGCTTCAACAGGCTCCGCCCAAAAGGAAAAACAAATCATGGCTTAAACGGAGATCAACGTTGCGATTCCTTGGAATTGTCGTTCGCAATGCTCAGTGTCTGATCCATGTGCTGGACCTCGCGAATAAATATCATAAAGTCCTTTACCCTTCAACGGAACATCGAGCTCCGGTGTGTTTGAAACGTGTGTGTATGTTGGCGCTTTTTTCATTTGCTGGTCAACTTGCCAAGAGGGCGCTGACCAACCGCGAACGCACTGCTTGGCGTGCATAGCAAAGGAAGAATGGTAGACCAGCGCCCGCCGAACACACCAGTAGTATGACAGTAACTCCGGATCCAAGGCCCGGACCCGATCGTCCGAGATTCGTAGATTCCCAAACCCGTGTTGCACGTGTTTGTACCTGGACTACAACTAGTACCGACGATACACGTGCTTCAACTTGTCAATGACTAACTGTCACCCCACGCATAAAAAACAGCGGTAAAGATGATTCTTCAAGTTGGGGACGCTGTTCTACAAGTCTAGATCCCTCACGTGTACATGCTTACTATTATTCAACTATACAATGATCGTAGGTGTCAGAAAACCACGTATGCGGCATGCCTCAAACAAGGACAATCCTCCCGTCGAGAACTGCCGAATCTAGGATGATAGATCAACCCTATTGTATTCTTTGAGAAGATAGACAGTGGCGTCTTCGTCCCGGAGAGTTGGTATCTCGTTTACAGCTCGCGGCCGTGTGGTTTCTTTGTCAGTAGCATTGACAGTTGGCACTTCAAGGCACGTACGAACTAATTTTTGGATACTAATCATCGATATCCATTGAGTATAGATGTACTTTCACGGTTAGCGTGTTCAGATGGATTTTCGATATCGATCTCACTGGAGTGAAGGCTTCTATATCGGCAACAGAACGACAGCCGCATCGCATGATCATGTCCATCAGCTGTCAAAAACGATTCGCGCCTGGACTCTACATTTTTCAAATGACATCGAGGGTCCTAGCACTCATCGCTCCTCGGACAAAAAATTGCCATCTACGAGAGACTCAGTAACGCGACGTCACCATGACTCACATGAGCCGCGTAGGATTTGTATGCGATGACCCTCAGATAGATACGGTATCTATCACTTGAAACTAGGTACTTGTTAGGTCGCCCACACAGTGCTAAGCACACAGAATTCAAACAGTAAACTGTTGTGGATGCCTGTGAATCCAATCAATTGAGTGGATGATTCCAGGGGTAAAACTTTGATTGAAGTCGGACGAGAATTGTACCCGTGTTTTGGTTTGGGTTGATACCGCGGCGTACTGTGAGAAATTTCGGTTCTTCCGTTACTAGGCTTGATCCTATGAAGTTCGCCTGTGACGAGCTCGAGTCCTCAACAAACTCTTTCATTTGGAGCCAAGCACGATCGCGGGGCTGTCAAGTATCCCTCTCGGCGCTCTTGGACGGTTCGCGAAAACAGATAGGGCGGTCGGAGGCTCTCCAGGAGGATGAAAAACGTCCGTTCTTCCATGCTTCAACTTGCTTGGCTCTGAAACATCCAACGAAACACCGGAATTTTGGGGATATTAATCTTCTGCGTCATCCTCTTGAGAACCCTCCTACTCTCGGGCAGGGTCACCGATAACGATTCAATCCATGGGACGGTGTCCATGTCATTATCAATGACTGTACCCGTGTCCGTATGTAGCGACAACCCGATTTTATATCCTTGTCTTGAAGTTAAAGCGGCTACAAGCTTTCTATCATCGTCGAAACTTCAGCTTCACTTTGACCTGACAAGGGCTTGGCGAATATTCTGTGACACCGTACGACCACCAGAACTCGATCAAGTTAAAACAAAACAAAAAATCCGGCCAGACAACAAGCCTGTCAACCGCTTTCACCCTTCTACCCTCTTTCACCATCACCCTCTTTTCGGTTTTAGCTTACTTTAAATCCTTACCTTACCCGTCCACTGCCCGCTACTTGCACCATTCGCAGACTACGTGACCATGTCTATGAGCATAGAAAGCGTCTTTGAGTCCATCCTATTGAACAACTATATATCGCGTAAGTGCATTTACGACTAGCGGTCGATCGATCTTATGGGTTCCTCCAGTGGCTGCGACCTCTGCGGTCCTATTTGATTATGGTATGTTTTACATCCATTGTGTCCAACGATGCCAGGATGACATGAACGCTCTCAGTTATTACCTTCTCGGATGAGGTATGAATGTACTGTTTGTGGTATTCTGTGCGAAAACTGTCTGACTTGTACTTTTTTGTGCTAGGTCGAATACGTCTGGGTATGTGAGCATCTCGGAAGTAAACGGTGGAAATATTGACAGTATCAAAGAGAAGAGGATGGACCTGGGTCTCTTTCTTGTTCATCATTGTATGTGGTTAACTACCTTGTCCTGCCTCTGGTTCATTGTCTAAACTAGGTCCGTTATGGGGGCGTAGCTGCAAACATGTAGGCTCTCTGTTTTGTTGATGTTTGATTTTCCCTCGCTAACTTACGTTTTACCAAGTGCAATTGCAATGGGTATGTTCGGCTCTCCACTGTAGTTGTTCGAATTGAAATATCTCACTGGGATTACAGCTGGGAGTACTTTCATACCTGGTCCAATGTCGGTGAGGTTGCTCCTAGATCATAGCCTACCAATTCTGATGCAGCAAATATCGTATTCATGATATTAGATGTACGTATTTTGCTATCTTTAGTGGATGAACGAATGACTGATCAATTGTGTAGCTGTGGGTCGCTTGTACATGAACACCTTGATGCGATTATGCTTATTTCCGTGGCAAGGTAATGCGCTCTGGTATATAGCGGATTGGGGTGCAGTCCTATTTGGTGAAGCTTTCGCGTGTGAGTGTTACTTGAACAACTTCCTGATGCGATGATTAATGAAGATTCCCTGCAGTGATGATGGTGTTCCGAGTCTATGCATTGTTCAACAGATCAAGGAAGATCCTCGTTCTTCTTATGTCGGCCTACCTCCTGGACGTTGCTGTCACTGTTGCATCTGCTATCGTGTACAGCATAACTGGGAATGTGATAGGTATGTGTCATAATGTTGTTTGCATACTTGTATCAATGATCTTTCTGATGCTTCTCAAAGTGTCTATCCTTCCATCACCGTTTCCAGCAGTCTGCTTAGTGGGCTATAGTTCATCGACCATGGCCAGATATGCTGTCGTCCCGTCGGTTATTTTACAGGCTCTAATCTGCATACTGGCTATCTTTCAATCTTTCCGCCAATCATATCAAATGTACAAAGCAACGAAACAATGGCAATTAAACAGGTACCTCACACTCATCGTCAACCAAGGCTTAATGTACTTTCTTCTGTGCGTTCCCTTCTGATATTCCAAAAGTCCAAGATGGAAATGAAGTTCAAGCTAACGGAGACATCGATTTTTCCCAGGAGCTTATTGCATGCAATATTCGCCCGCGGACTCATCACCATACAATTTACATCCACTTTTGGGCTCATCATGGCTCCGGCGTTCACAACTATCTTATTCGCAGTTGGCCCCCGGTTCATCTTGAGCATCCGGAAGCTGCACGCTCAAGCTCTCCAGAGCCAGAGCCAGCAATTCATCGACACCGGGTTCGGCGTCATCTCCAGCGCCGCCAACAAATTCGTGGGTACGCTCAACCTTGCTAGCTCAGCCCTGTCGAAGGAACAAGCGGAGGATATGATACCGATGGGAGATATGCGAACGACCCCCAGTCGTCATCTGCCAGACGAGGAGGCGAGTAACAGAGCTCACTCTTTCGTGTTTGTGTCGAAAACGGAACAGGACAGCGAGGAAACTGGACATACCATTGAAAGATCTACCGAGACCTCGGATGATTTGTCCGTCTTTAACGTGAAAACGCGTCCCTCCGCCAGTTTTCATTATTGAGGTTAGATGGGCGGCATGGGCTGAGAAAGGGGCAGGAGAAGAAGCTGGGTGTTTGCGGCGATTTACGATTCAACTAGACGGCATGATGCTGATCGTACAACTTGCTCTGATTTAGAGCTGTCGGCCTGTGACTTTAGTACTTATATGCAATACGCCTTAGATCATCATATATAGATCATCCACACGCCAGGCGAACAGAACTCGAAATTTTGACTAGATCTGATCAATCAAGTGGATGACTCTCTGCAGCAACTCTGCAGGCTTCGGATGTGTGGGCACTGCGAAGCTCCGTATTTTGTAATGCAGTGCTGACGCTCGACTTTACGCCCTACCACGTTCACCCCGCTCGAGAAAGGTCCATCATGCTCGAAGAAGGTACGTATCACCGCCATTCAGACTGGCATATCTACTGTGCTTCGCGGAAAGTTTGACCTGAACACTCGGTTATTTCCCAAGTTCCAGTTATCACACCCTCCACTGAGGGACAAGCCTCTGGGCCGGAAGCAGATTCATCCATTCCTTTACATTCCGTCAACCCTTCCGACTCTGCCTCCGCCCAGCAACAAGAAGAACTTGATGCTTTTTATGCCAATGTTTTACGGGCATACCAAACAAAGGTATGTCCAGTTGCATTATAACCCTTGACGACCAGTACTCATATTTACATGATAATGCAGTTCACTTCAACGAGCCTTACTCCCCGACAGCAGAGACTTAGGATGTGGTATCGCGCTCTCAAGAAGAAGAAAAAACTCGTTCAACAACTTCTCGAGACGCAAAGAATCATCGAAGACGTGGAACAAGAGGCTTCCCAATACCTGACACTGGACACAATTGCTCTTTATCGTCGCCGGTACTATGGCGTCGATATCAAAGATGACGCTGAAGGCACCTTCATATCCACAGTCTCTGACCTCAGGTTGGGTGAGGCGAAACTTGAAGAGTCTCAATGAGTGCGTATTCAAAAATGCGATGCACGGGAATCCGCATGATTTGAATCTTGATTATTTGGTATCACAGATGACGGAGTGGTTTTCAAGTTTGTATTACTTTTCTTGTATTCTTGTCACTACATGATACCGCTCTCGATGTAGTTCCTTGGTATGTGTTTCCACTACGACTCGGATTGGACTCAAATGCACAACTCGGAGTACTTGGTTGGTTGATCCTTCGGCGGGCCGTATCTCAATATTAATGTTCTCCACCTTCGCATTCTCGCGAGTCCTTACTGATTCCAATGCTCGTGGTCACTCGCAATCACCAGCACCAGGTTAGACCGTACTCACGTCGACAAGTCATCTTGTAAGTGCCATAGCCGTGGTTTGGGCAACATTCTACTTGTATTCTCATTAGTGTATAGTACTACGAGGGGGCGAGCAATCCATCGAATTCCGTAGTGATATCTGTCATTCGTAGATCATTTGTTCGAAGGCCAAAGATTGAAGTGGAAAACAAACCTGATTTCTCGGTTGTTTTGAGCCTCGGATCTCAACATCGTTTTGGTAGAGTAAAGATTTATACCGTACTACTCTTCAATGACAATTACAATTCCATTTTTTTCGAGTTCCGTAGTATTCTCCAGCTATGTTTATCGGATGATAAACAGCGAGAGTGCATTGTACAACACAACAGACCTGGCATTGAGTTCAAAATGTAGCGATTGACCTAATGCAAACCTAGCGTGCAGAGTCAAACCTATGCCGGAGTCCGTTACTAACATTGTGTGTCAAGGAGGTGGTGACGTGAGGAAGAGGTCGTGTACTACTACATAACTTAATACTCCTTGTCTTGTAAGACCGTGTAGAAGAAGTAGGTATCCTCACAGTGGAGAGATAAATAGCCAAGATGACCAGAAAAGCATCAGAGAAATCTGATCGAGGGTATTACTGTCGATTACACGCGACGAAGAAGGCTGAGGGAAAGGAATGCGCATCATGGTGAAGATGCTTGCAAAGAAAACAAGTTAGATGTGGGTTACCAATCACGGGATTATGTCCGAGTGATAGAAGACGTCATGGATGGTGTGACGGGCAATGCACCAATGTCCCGCGTCTTCACGCGGGGTAATCTATGGAGATCAGTTAGTCCCATATTTGGAAGTGCAGTCATATGAGTAGGTGCCACCTGAGTGCACTCAGGGTGCAGGCGCACATATGCATATGCGTCAAAACTAACAGGGTCCAGGTCGCATACGGGCCTAGAGGTGGAGAAAGCACTCCCTCCTCATAGACAAGCAAACATCGACCAATAGTGGGGGACCCAGAGTCAAGGGAAAATGATCTTACTCATTGAAATGGGTCCCTCTCTTGGGGTTCTTGAGCCTCTTTTCTATAACCTTTCTTACTTTGCTTTCCGGCCTGACGACGATGATCGGGACAGGGCTGTGCGAAAGAGCATACTTTGATACGGAGCCCACGCCTGCAGAAAAAGCCATCTCTGAGAACACGATCGCCGAGTAAGGAAAGAATGCACTTGCCGCTAAATACGCCACCGGGTCGACCCCCGCCAAAGCCAAGGACGCGTTTTTGGCCACGCATGCCGACAACAACCGAATCAGGACGATATAAAGCGATGAGCCTATCAAGAGTTGTGGTCACACGACCCGCGATGAATTCAAGAATAATAGAGATCTCAAAGAGCTGATTAGGAAAGGAAGGCAACGGTGAGAAGAACGGTGAGAATACCTTGCGGTCTGGATCGTACTCGACAGACTTGTCCTGGATGTGCCTCATTAGATCTCTTGCATCTTCACGTACGAGTTCATGGTCCTTCTCTACACATGATTAGCTTAATTTGATTGGGCAACTGGAATCTATGCTCACCTAGCTCTTCCTGATCAATTCCCCTGAACACAATGAACTCGTCGCTGTCCTGAACAAGAGACTCGAGTGCCCATTCCAGGGCTTCCTTTCCGGTCTCATCTGGACTCGAGGCGCATAGAAAGACACGGGTAGAGCGATTCCTTGCGTAGCCATCTGACTGGACATGCAGGGTATAGGAGAACATGGAGGCGGCCGGGTTTTCGAAAGTGTCAAAGGAAACCTTGGGAGTATAACCTTGAGACACGACCGGGATGGAGGTGGCAGTTGATATAGTATTCGGGGAGAGCATGGATGAGGAAGTGCCAGGTCCGAATTGCACCTGATAAGGAGAGACGTTGGACGGTGGGGTGGCCAAGGACGATGCGGACGTTGTACGGGTTGGCGCGCCTGGGCGGGAAGGCGGGGATGATGGAACGCCCAGCGCGGGTGACGACGGACGCGACGACTGCTTCAACGCCGAGCGAAGCATTTGTGGATGTTGCTAGTAGTGTGGTAGTATCTAAGTGTATCAACGAATTATTATTGTTATCGCTTATGTAACATAAATAATCCTATCGCAGGCGGTCAAGTTCTCCTCTCATACTATCGGCAGTCATGTCCAGCGACCACAAACAGCCGGAAGACGATACGAACCCCGAGAAAGACATAACAGAAGAGGCCGCAGTCGACGACGGAGACGACGCTTTGTCCCCATCCGCAACTACCACTCCAATATCAGCCCCGTCTGCCAGCCTCTCAGCGGGTGCGTGGCAAGCCATCTTTTCGCCTCAGCACAACTCCTACTACTTTTACAACCCAACCACCTGCGAAACAACCTGGGCCAATCCACTTGAGCCGTCTCCTTCTGATCCTTCGTCTTCTGCCACGGTGGCTTCAGACACGGATGCAAACACGGAGGCGGACGGTCCAAGCGAATCTGTTCACCCCAATCCCTATGACCCAAATTCTCTCGAGGTGCGCGCCATTGCAGCAGGGATAGATCCCTCGCTTGCCCACCTTGATCCGTCCCTCGCCGGCCCGTCCTCTATCGGACACGCGGGAGCCTTTTCCGCCAAATTCAACGCGCGCACGGGTGCATTTACGGCGGTCGATGCCCGGGCACCTTCTCACTTGTCGGAATACGAGCGCATGAAACGAATGAGCCAGTTCTACTTCGACATGGGTGCATGGGAAAAAGAAGTCGAGGAACGGGATGAAGAGGAGAAAGCAGGAGGAGGGAAGAAAAGGAAAAGACCGACAAAGAAGGATTTGGTGAGTCTTTCGACGTCGCGGTTTCTCGTTTCATCATCATCGCTTTTTTGCGTGCATCGCGGGAGACGACGAATCCAAGACAAATAAGTCATCGACGATTGGACGGACATACTGACGCCTCCGGCTCTATCCAGGAACGATTCAAGGAGCAGAAAAAACAGAAAAAAATCGCCAAGACTGCGTGGTTGAGGACGTGATGCGTCTCTTCACTGCCTTCCTTGTTATTGTTATATCCACAGGAATTTCTGCCATGACGACTGTCTCCTTTTGGTTCACGAATTAAATATTCGGTATTGTAACCCTACCCTCCCGCCGTGACGGTGATAAAAAAACGAAACTTTTCAACCACAAGAACCCCAGTGAGACAAATATATTGGCGCTTCAACAATCGACTGCAATCCCAGACGCTATCCTTATTCGGTGAGCTGCTATCAGTTAAGAAGGTTGGCGTCTGCATAATCCACATGAACGACTGACAAATGTTCACTGAAATTCGATACACAACATATGTTACTTGCTGACATATTTCCACCGCGTAGTTGAAGATAATTAGTGAATTCACTACATTATGCATTTACTCTACTACTTCTTATCTATTCTATTATATTATGCTCCGGAGCTGCACAGCGTGTGCACCCCACGTGCTTTTCGTCCGTTCCGGCTCCGAGCTGTGCTAGGGAGAGGGGCACGGCACGGCTCGGCCACACTGCTGATTGATGCGGTGCTCCGTGCATGGCTTCGCTCTGCTCCGCCGAGTGCGTATGGACTTACTTACCTACCTTTGATCACTGTACTACTTTAAATTTCTCACTTCGTCACTTCGTGCGAATCTGAAAACCACACTTTTGCATCTACGGTGGTGTGCACCTACTAATGCGTCTTTCCTTCGCTTCCGGATCGGATTCGTAAAGTTTCGGAATCGGAATCGGAACTTTTTCGAAGATCGCCCAGCGCACCACAGTACGGTAAAGTTGTGGCAGCGGACAGGATATCTCCACCTCAATGCCTGGCCTTGTGTTTTGGCGTGCCACGTGCCTATAGAATGCCATTTTTTCATTGGTTTCTCGACATCTGAACGCACTTGCAATTTCTGACTTTACTTCCATGTTGATGCTGCGGAAGGCTCCCTTGCCAGCGTCGTCTTTTCATCATGAAGACCAAGTGCCACCTGCCTTATCCCACTCCACATCACCTCAGGTTCACCTCGGTCCTCATGACCCAAGGGACACACTCGGAAACCCCAGTGATGTGTTCAGAGAGCATAGTGACAGTGCGCCACCGTATCGATTCCTCCGAATTTTAGGAAGGTAAAAGAAGAAGAGGATACGAAAATGTGAATGCCTTGAATATACCATTTTCGACAATGACCTTCGGTCATTATACACTAGAGAGTGCTTCGAAATGCTAATGGACTCACTTCGTCTAAATCATCGTCTTAGCGAACGGTCAGAAGGGTCATGGAACAGGTAGGTGTACAAAGTTGTCCATTTTGCACGCAGATGTCATCATTTATCTTTCCTTGCAGCAGCAGGAGAAGAAGACGAGGAGGAGGAAAGCCAGACCTCGTGCAGATGGAGACCGCGACTGTGGTACTCGCCCAACACATCCTCCGCATCCGAAACCATCGAACAAGGCGGATGTTCCGTCAGATGCGCAACTGGAGTACTAGCACCGGACGTCCTCCGTATCCGAAACCATCGAGCGAGGTAGGTCGTGCATCGCTTCGATCATGTTGTTGGTACTCACGTCGTATCAGGCACAACAAGCGAAAGATGCAGCTCGACCCTCGACTCGAAGGATGCGTTTCACTGTGCGTGTATGTACTCTCCTTGAGTATGTATTGCGAAACGTATAGCCTTCAGCAAGAATATGGAATCGCTACCCTTCCCTTCTCATTTTCCACGTGGCTATGTCACGGTTGCTGCACATCAGAGACAAATGAAGGATGATAAGTATGTACTTGAGCTTATTACGTTTCTTGCAGTGTTGACTTTAAATTTGGCCTTGCACTGCGAGCCCGCCGCTCAAGGTTTATGTTTAGTAGAACAGTCTTCAAGTCACCCGGTTCCGTTTTGCGCCGCGTTCTTGCTCCCCGCTCGAATGACGCCACCCTCATCCGATGACCATCAGTTTTACCTACGCATCATTGTTTCATTTCGTATCGTTACTAGTGTTGCAGCTTCTCACCATTAAGGGTATGTAGGTTAACGTTTCACTGTCCGTCCTTTCCACTCCTCTACCATGCGATTCGTTTCCATAACCATTTTTGCAGTCGCCGGCAGATTGGTTGCTCTGGCCACTGCGAGTCCTATACTGAAGTGGAAGGCGGGTGGCATAGCCATACCGCTCACCAGAGATGCTTCCTTTCTAAACTCCAACAACAGCATCAATCTCCGAGATGCAATCAGCTCTCATGGTATATCGATCGAGGAGTACGTGGAATGAACCGTTATATCTCGTCTGCTCAAGCCTTTTATAGGAAGATTCTTACTGGCCTGGACAATTACGAGATGAACACGGGGACGATGCATCCTTTCGCTGTGAAACGGATTGAGTCCGGACTAGGAATACGTGGCGCTAACGTCCCGCTGACAACTTATCAAAATAACGTCTGGGTGGGCGAGATTTCGATTGGCACTCCTCCCCAGACCTTGAAGGGTAAATTTTCGGATCATTCTCATATATGTTTACCTTAATCTACGTCGCAGTGTACATTGACACTGGTGCCGCGTAAGTACTTTTTTTACATAGTTCGTACAGCTGTCCTTGTACTAAGTTATCATGCACTTGCACCACTATTGCATTTATATTTTTTGGAAGTGTATTGTACCGAATAGAAGATTCCATGTTGTGCGCTATTACGTTTCTTGTGCATGAGAAGAACTGCAAACACGGTAGCGCCGTGGGCCCTTTCGGGCGTACCATGAACCTGCGACCCGGGACAGCGCTGATTGGTGCTCGCGTTGCTCGTCTACCTCGCAGATATCTTCAACCATGTCGCTCGCTCCCTCTTTCGTTCTTTGAGGGACCGAAACATCCTCCGCTAGAACGCCGAACGCTCTCGGTTCACTTCAGGGACGAGATCCTCGCAAAGCACGCGGAGAGACCTGCTCTGGTATGCAGACAGGAGCGACCGAGGATGCACGGTGGTCCTCCTTCGGCCAATTTAAATGTCGGCACGCACCTTGCCTGGGATTTCAGCGCCGTACCGCGACTCGCAGGTGAACACTCTCAACGTAGCGGGCGTGTCCCACCTTTTCGCAGTCCCACGTCTCCGGAGCTCGCGATATGTGCACATGCTGTCCGACGCGTTCCCGGATTTGCGGAACTCCGTCCCGGGAGATGTTCGGTGTTAGTCGTCGTGGACAACATGGCGGATCGGAGCACGTACGAGAAAGAGACAGCGGATACCCGGTGCATTGTCGATTGGCGGGAGATGCTCGTGTGGAGGGAAGACGGGGCGGAACAACGACGCGTGCATGAGTGTGCGGACGACGTTATCAACTTGCAGTTCACGAGGTTCGTTCTTCGAGTTTTGGTTCGTTGCGGATTGTAACTTTTGTCGTTGCAGTGGAACGACGGGTGCTTCCAAGGCTGCTTCCGTGCGTCCTTTTCTGGCACTGTATGCTCATAGTTGATGACTGGCGACATGCGTTAGTTGACGCATCTCAATATTTTGAATAATGGTCTCGGGAATGGTCGCTGTATGCGGTTCAATCCCGATGACGTTCTCTGTGAGTGTCATCTCTAACGAGTACATGTGTGACGTTGACACGATATACGGTGTATAGGTAACGTTCCACCTTTGTTCCATTGTTTTGATGAGTATTCTACTATGCGCTCCATCGTCCTTCATACATCGGACTCTCGTGCGTCCTGCACGTCTCGTACTGGGAAACTTGGCCGCGTGGTCGCACGGCGCCTGCGTCGTTTATCCCTCCGATATGTTCGATCCGGAAGCCATCGTCGATGCAGGAGCGGTGTACTGCGTTGCACGGTGTACCCACACATTTCCTTGGAGTGGTGGCCGAGGTGCAACGGCGGCAACAAGCAGGAGGGAAACTCAACTTTAGTCGACTGCGGTAGGTCAAACGCGGAGCTATAGCGGAAAAGACTGATGTCAAAGTGACGAAACAGGACTGGCATTGCTGCTGTATCACCGATACCTATAGATCTGATGCGCCAGCTGATCGAGAAGGTGAACTTGGTGGACTTAAACGTCGCGTATGGCATGAGTGCGTTTCGAAACATGAGCTCCTGTCGTGTTAGCTAATTCGTGGCGAATAGCGGAGACGAGGTGGGATTGAGTGAGAAAACGGTCGGAGACTGTCTAACGTGGTTCCGCAGTCCAGTTTCTTTCCAGTCCATACCTGCGGATCCAATCGTCAAACGCGTGGAAACGGTGGGCAAGGTGCAGCCTCACGTGAGAGCAAAGATTGTGGATGGAGAAGGAAAGATCGTTCCTGTTGGCACACCTGGTGAATTGTGTGTCACAGGCTACCTGCTACAGAAAGGGTGGGTTGTGTCTGTTACTGGTTTTCTGCGGTTTTATCGAGTCTGGCAGGTATTGGGAAGACGACGAGCAGACGAAAAACGTCATGCGTCCAGATGCCGAAGACGAATCCGTCGTGTGGATGCATACTGGTGACGAAGTTATCATTGATGAGGAAGGTTACTTGAGAAGTGCGTCTGCCACTCGAATGCCATGCATGGCGCTTGCCGCTGACCAAACTTTGTTGCAGTTGTTGGTCGAATCAAGGTACGTATCTAATATGTTCGCGGTACATCATTATACGTGGCGGGGAGGTGAGCTCTCTCGTCAAGTAATGCTTGATCTGGCTACTGATTTCTACCAGAATTTGTTCCCCGTTCAGATTTCCTATTTCTCCTCGCTTTTCTGTACTCTCCCGCTTATATTCTTCCAGGACTTGGAATGCTTGTAATACACTTACAAGGTCAGTTGGGTTCTGCACCGACGAAGTAAACGCAAACGCATTCACGAAAAATAACTTCAAGCCATAAGCCAAGACATCGCCTACTCCGATACAGTCGCCGTGGGTGGGTCGCAACTCACATTCAGACGGACACCCGTACGCACACCTTCTTACTTGATAGATCTCGTACAGCAAGGCATACCCAAAAAGAGAGGGTCCAGGAATAAGCATAACGGGTACGGGTACCAGCACTCCGCCCTCCACCAGCGAAAGACAACAAGAGCAGAGCCTCAACGAAGAGGTTTCGCAGGTTATTGGCCAACTCGGGCGTTTCTGGGGTGGGTTTAGGGTGCAGGTATGCAGGGGGTCATCCGTATGCTCACAATGTTCACTGGCGAATAGAGCGAAATAGCGCTTACCTCTGCGCGACGGGATATCAGTCAAGTCGTCACTCAAGCGCAACACACGTCTGAGCAACTGGCTACTACGCAGCTCACGCTTGCTCCTCCCAGGGAGACATCCGCGTTGGATGTTTTCTCCGTATCATCCTCACGAGTACAGAGTCCTAGGGAAAGCAGTGTGAAGACAGCTTTGATGTTGTATCTGAAATGTAAGCAGTACCGGAGCAGCTGATGCTTCCAGGCCAGACAAGATATGGCTTACGCTCATCTCTTTCCCTCACCACTATGTCCACGTTACCGTGCATTCCCGCCTCTTCAGACGAGGAGGTCTTGTGGTCGGGAGCGATGCTGCATCGCCCGTTTCTGGCCCGAACGAGTACCCTGATCAGGGTGGTGACCTGACTGGTATTTTTGCCTTGGGTTTGGGATCTAGGTGTGTATAGTTCTCGGAATCAGTTCTCGTGCGTTCATTGACCGGATGTAAAGAACCAACAGGTTCTCGCATGTTGTATTTTTAATTCCTGGTGTTGTTAAGGGTGCATTTCATCTGCCACCAATCGGGGCTTTCCAATCTTAGCCATTCAATATCGTGCCAGCGCCGATCAAACCATATTTTTCATAGGATTTCGATAATTGGGACCTCGCCAATGCAGCGGCTGCAGTCGTCGATGAAGAGGTTGCTAATATTGAATTGTGTTTGACTCGCTGCTGACTCCAACTTTGAATGCAGGGCTACATTACAGTCGATGAGAACGAGGGCGACAGGGAAAATTTGACTGCCTGGCACGAGGGAGACCGGCTCATCCTTGCCGTCGCCGCCTAGAACAACAATACGATCATGGTCACGAACAGTGTCGGACCAACCATCCTCGAGCTTTCGGTCAAGCACTGCCATACATATTTTTTCTTTGACTCGATGTCTGTGTCTCGGTTGCGTCAAACTTGATAGATCGTTTGGGCTCGGTGGAAACGAAGCTGGTAGTGCGATCGCGGTATGGCGACTCGAAGTCTCGAACCCATCTGGACGACTAGTACGGTCTACCCTACACAATCACCGGATTATCAAATCTATGATATCCTGTTGTGTCGTTTCTTGTGCGTGTACGCGAGGGACTTGTAAGGCGACTCGGAAGAGCAAACGAAGAGCATGTTGAGGCCAACTGTGTTAAGTGCATTCCGCCGAGCAATCGACTGCAATACTTGCAAGTTGCGAAGCACCTACACGTTCCAAATTAGACAGTGAGTTTCTAGTATGATAGTACAACAATGGATTGCAACAAACGAAGATAGATTTCCTTCAATGCCAATATGGCAGTCGTGATAATTGTGATCATAAGTATGAACACCCTATGATAAAATCTAGTCTCTTCCTAATACAGACTCGGAACATACCGTGACGCCGGTGGTATCACGACGCACGTGACCTCGGTTGGACTTCTCCCAGCGAGAACATTAATACTTAGTGTGGCGACGACTCGCTCCTCATCGATGCATCGCCGACGCGCCCTCCTCGATTCTCCCGGTTAGAACGCACGCACACACACCCTCACCCTCACTCTCCGCCTCTCCCACCCAGCGTATCGCGAATGGGCGCACACGCACCCTGGTCCTGCCCTCAGATCTCCTATTCCCAGTTCTTTGCCCTCTCCCTCTCCCTCGCCCTCTCCCACTGCGTCAGCGCGTCCGTTGGGACACCCTCACCTCACCCCCTCTCCATTCAGCGCGTCCGTTAGGACGCGCACGCACACCCTCTCCCCTGCCTTCAACACACCCTCGGCGTTCTCAACTCGTCCTCACACACACACACACACACACACACACACACACCTCCCCGTCTCCGTCCCCTCCCTCTCCGTTCAGCGCGTCCCAACGGACTCGCTCCCACTCCCACTCCCACTCTCTTCCTCGTCCTTTCCCACTCTCACGTCCTCTCCCTCTTTGTTGAGCACGTCCCACGTCCCACGTCCCAACCTCGACCTCTGAGTCTCGGTCCAGCGCCACCCATTCCCACTCCCTCCCTATCCTCAACCACTCCGTTCAGTGCACAAGCTATGTCTTCTCAAAACAAAACGCAACGGACTAGTAAATGAACGAAACGGAGGGCTGCTGGACGGGCCCTAACACGATGTTCCTCTCCCTGGGTTCCAAAGAGGTAGGAATTTGCGACTTGTGGTTGACTCCAAGACACGTCTGTTCGCGCAAGAAAACGACCAAACACAACTAAGGAGTCTCAGCCCTGGCTATCATCCAACTCTTGGTCAACAGCGGCGACCGAATCAATCCTGGTGAGCAGGACACAGAGATAGAGGTAGGCCTGATTCTCCAGAGCAAACGGTGTCGTTTACGACGCCCAGGTCATGGAAATGTACGCCGAAGATGGTATCTTGGCTCCTTGACCCTCGATGATCCCGCTCGAGTCAAGCACGATGTTCCGAACACAGCTTGTTCCGCTGCTCGATGTCCTCGAGAATTTTA